>SNQJ01S0015711.1:0-36343 GCA_010110895.2 Picea sitchensis | reverse complement strand
TATATATATATATATATATATGTGGGTTACATTTATTTACAAATGTATTTACATTTGTATGTGTGTGATTTTTCTTTACATGTGTGCAATATGCCAATCTAATACTTGATTAGCTAGAGTACCTATCATTTTATTCAATCTCGTAGGAACATGGATATATGTAATGTAATCAAAACAACATTCTAAGAGACGTACCCTAAGGAATCGTCGATGTAGAGTAGGATCATAAATGTGGTAAACCCCATTTAACTGGGACACAACCAATTGTGCATCTAGGTAGACCTAGATAAAAGATACCATGCGACAAGGTGTCACGAAGCAACTCTATTACTGCATTGTATTTGGTGACATTGTTTGTGGCATCACCTAAACAGATACCTCCAGAGGATAACAATTGGCCTTGAGGTGTGAAAATCACCCAAGATGCAGAAGAAAGCCTCCGAGTGTGTTGGCTATCACTGTCCACAAATCCAATGAACACGTATGATTCACTTAACATCTGCCACAGTGAAAAGATGGCATAAAAAAGACACATCCATAAAACCAAAAAGACAAAAAATAAAAATGTATAAGAACTATACATATGTACAAAAAGTCACCCAAGGTGACCCATCTATGAGTAATACTTCTTGAGGTAGAGCCCATTTTTAGGCTCCTCTAAAGCTTTCCCTTCAAAGTCAATCAGATGATAAGCGCCCTTCCTTAAAAATTCCTTCACGATGAATGGTCCGAACCACATGGGTTTGAACTTGCCTGCCCCTAGGGGATCCTTATCTTGGTCATAGACCAAGACAAGGTCTTCTTCGAAGAAAATTTGAGGACGAATGGACCAATCATACTAACACTTGACTCTTTTCTTGTGAGCTTCGTTAGCCAAGGTTGCATCACATCATTTCTCATCAAGCTGCTCGAGATATAATAAGAATTCCTTAAACGGTGAAGTGTCTGGCAATAACTGTACTACCAACTTAAGAGATGGGATTTTTCATTCTATAGGAAAGATTTCTTCCAACCCATAAACAAGTTGAAAAGGTGAGAAACAAGTGGTAGTCTTTACAGACATTCGGTAGGCCCACAATTCCAAGTATAACATCAAATTCCAATTTGACTTGGTCGAATTGATCATTCACTGTAGAATGGTCTTGAGCGGCTTATTCATAGCTTCCACCTGACCATTCGCTTGTGGGTAATAAGGTGATGAGTGTTCTTGCCTCAAACCAATCTTTGATGTTAATTCAGACATAATTTTATTCTGAAAGTGACTGCCATGGTCAGTGACAATATCCTTTGGGACACCGAACCTTGCTATTATTTGATTAAACAAGAAGAGAGTTGTTGTCTCTCCATCATCCTTGAACATCGGCATAACTTCGACCCACTTGGTAAAGTATTCTACTATTACGATGATATAACTGTGCCCCCTAGCTGAGGGGGGGTGGCATGTAGTATAATCAATCTCCCACTTGGTGAAGGGGCCAATTGTGATGAAAGGAAACATGGGAGCAGGATGTGCCCTCATATTCCGTGAGAAGATCTGACACAGGTGACACTTCTTGACCAATTCAACACAATCTTTGATTAACGTCAACCAATAGTAACCGACTCATAGAATATTTTGGGTTGTTGCCAACCCATACAAATGACCACCACATGCTCCAGTGTGGCAGTCATTAAGCATGAGTTCTGTTTATTCATGGGTGAGACATCGACGAAGGATGTAATCTATACCTCGACAATACAAAGTGTCTTCGAGAATAAGATAGTTTTTTGCCCGATGGCATATATGTTGACGCTCGTCACGAGAAGCAGAAGCGAGGCACTTCAAAGTCTGGAGATAGACTACTATATATCCATACCAGGAATCCAAAGATGCGATCAAAAACGTATCTCCTTTAATAGGTGACTCTTCAGATATAACATCACCTAACTCGACCAGAAGTTCCAAGATGAGTTCTGCAAAGACCAACGACTTTTTGGATTTTTTCGAAAAAAAATTCAAGTCAAATTCCTGGTGGAAAAATATCCATCTACAGATCTTTCCGCCGACTACGCGTCGTGTCAACACATATTGGTATGGATTCACAACGACAATGACGGTGGTCTTGCGAAACATGATATAGTGACGAAACTGTTGGACAGCATGAACTGCTGCCAATGCAAGTTTCTCAACATGGGAGTAGTTGATTTCTGGTCCAACAAGGCCTCGACTCAGGTAATAAATCATGTTCTCTTCAAGAAAATCATCTTGTTGAACCAAGAGCATGTCGATGGTCGACTCTGTAGCAGCCAAATACAATAAGAAATCTTTATTATAATTGGGTGGCTGAAGTAGGGGGCAGACGTGAGGGTGCGTTTCAATGCTTCGAAAGAGCACTGAGCGGCTTCGTCCCAATGGAAAGGAACATCCTTCTTTAGTAAACGCATGAACCCTTTTATGATCTTGGCATAGTTTGCGATGAAACGCCGTAAAAAATTCTCTTTTCCCTGTAAACTCTTAAGCCGAGGGACTGTGCACGGGGAGGAAACTGAACTATGGCCTCAACCTTTAAAGGATTGACCATGATCCCTGTTGTCAAAACTATGAAACCTAAAAGATGACCCGACGTCACGCAAAAACTACATTTGTTTGGATTCAAGTGAATCCAATAGTAGCAAAATCACTTAAAGATCAGTCAGAGGTGTGTGGGATTATTAACCCTCTTGAGATATTGTGACACTAAATCATCCAGATAAACCTCAAATAGGTGTTTCAGATCGTGGAAAGAAAAAGACATGGCTCGCTGAAAAGTGGCTCCAACATTCTTTAGGAAAAAAGGCATCTTGCGATAAGAAAATGTACCCCATGGACAAATAAAATATGTTTTATGTTGGTCCTCATGTTTGATCTGAATCTGATTGTATCCTGAGAAACCATCCATGAAAGAAAAGACCTTGCAGCCTGCGCATTCATTGACAATCTGGTCAATAAATGGAGTGGGGAAGTTATCCTTTAGATAGGCCTTGTTCAAATCACGGAAGTCCATACATACACGAATCGTACCCTACTTTTTGTTGATTGGAATGAGATTCGACACCCATTGAGTCAATTGGATGGGGTAGATGAAACCAGCTTTGAGTAGTTTCTCTACTTCATCCATAATAGATGTTGCTTTCCGAGGATTAACTAGATGAATCTTCTTCTAGACTAAATTAGCATCAGGGTAAGTCGAGATTTCATGTTCAACAATTATTGGATCAATGCCTAGCAATTCCTCGTAAGATCAGGCAAAACGTCGCAAAATTCTTTAAATAAATCTGTATAGATTTGAATCTCCTCAGGGGAACAGTCCACTCCGATGAAGACATTCTCCATGATGACAGGGGTTCTGGATATATCAATAGGTATAGTTTTAGCAATGTTTTCCATATTACCCTCGGCATAAACTGTGTGCATAGACATAGGATTAATAGGACAAGACCTATCTCCATCCATAGTCAACACAAATTCTCCTGCCTCTATTATTCCTAACTCTGGGAGGAAGTATGATTTGTGATGGAAATCATCCTAGGGTCTGTCTGGACCAGTCAATGCCTCTAAAATTGCTTCGTTAGAGGGAAATACTAAGTCTAAGGAATCGGTAGTGGTAAGGGAACCTTGATCCCATGCAGGCTAGAGAACTAGATCTAACTCTGGTGCAGGAGTTGAATCTGGGTCTGCTGAAGCTTGTTGGAATATAGAGTATGCAACTTCTGCCATGAACAAGGGAATGTACATGCCATGGTTCCCTTTCCCTTCCATCATGGCTAAAGGGGAAGGAAGAATCCATGAATCATTAAAGTAAGTCGTGCGAAACGATGACACTGAAAATATTTCATCCTTAGGCTGGTCGGGGACAACCGATATCATTTTGAAATCATTGGAAGGAGGTAGGTAATCTAAAGTACCCATGAGAGGTGGGCACAAACCAACCCCCATGTTGATGACGTCAGGCTATGGGTTATCAATCATCGGGACCATGGATTCCCTTGATGAAGGGTCAGGTCTGGAAAAAGACAATTGATCAATGGTCACAATTAGGCCCTCATGTGGGAACAACAAGACCCAAAAAACTATAGCAACCACTGCATGCATGGAATATGTCCAAATCCTTCCTGATAGGAAGTTGTAGTTGAGAGGCGCATCGACCACTTCAACTTCTACCCACGCGGTCTTCCCTCCTAACTGGATGGGGAAAGAAGGAACGATTCCATGTGGTATGAAAGAATGACCATCGAAATCCATGAGAAGAGTAGGTGAAGGAGACAGAATGGGTTGGCCAATGGCCTTCCAACACGCCAACGATGTCACGCATGTCAAGGCACCCTCATCAACCACCGTATGAAAAATATTTCGGGTAGACAATTTCGTGGGGTGAGCCACTACTATTTGAAATGAGACGTGGTATGGGAAATGAGGTTTCAAGTCAGTTGTATCAAGCGTGATAGTTCTCGGATTACATGTCTCAATGGATACTAAGGTGGCTAACATAGCCTTTCTCTATGAAGGGTATCTCTGAAGGACCTCCAAAGTAGACATCACGCAAGGGGTTTGTGACAAATCCTCCACCACAAAGTAGTTTTGGGTGGCCCTCACATTTGGATTATGTGAAGCTTTCTTGAACGCCTCTTTCGGGATGTTTGTCATTGTTTCACCCATCGTTTTCTCGATTTAGAGAGGAACAGACAGGTTTTTGACTTCTTTTCCCTTTTCAGTAGTACTTGGCATTACTTAATCATGTGCCCTAGTAGCTATGTGGGATTCACCTTTCAACATATAGACGTTCAAAGTCGAGGGATTTCTAGATGACGAAGGGGGTCCCTGACTGCCCCCATCTGCATTAGCAGAGGCTTGAGTTAAATTTTTCTCATGAGGAAATGGATTCATTAACACTGTAGGCTACTGCTATGCCAATAAATTTTGGGCCTCCGTGAGTCGAGGGAACAGGTGATTTGGGTGGTCTTCCACGTAGAGGTTGCACGGATACTTCAACTTATTTTTCTCTATGTTTCCCCCACCAATGTTATTGGTGGGTTTCTTATCCCCCTTACCCTTATTTCGCTACTTTTTCTTCCCTTCGACCTGATGGATGACCTTTGGGTTTGTCGATTGCATGCTGTGTACATCCGACATCTAAGTAGGGGGAGCAACCGAACTAGGAGTTGGGTTCGACACTGTCTGCTGTATTGACAATTGTTGCAATTGGTTTGACAGCGGATCAGTGGGATTTTCTTGTGCTGAACCAACAATGCTGTCAGCATGTGGTCCAGAATTATGTATGGTATTATCAAGAATATACCGTGGCTCATCTGGAAAAACTTCGTAAAGAAAAAAATACTGAGAGTAAATAATCTCTAGCCGTTGAGCTCTCATTATCGCTTATTCCTCTGAAAATACCCCTGACGTTGCTATGTCCTTGGATAGCTGGGGTACCAAAGACTTAAAGAACCATTCTAGCAGGAATGATAGTGGAACTGGTACTTTAATCAAACTCTTTCGATGCCACCATTCTCGGATGTGATTAGAGATATGGTCAGCCTTTGTTTGCTCAAAGTTGGCTAGCAATTCTATACCGGCATCGTATCTCAAAGGTAATTGAAAATGGTTTAGAAAAACCATTGCCAATTTTCCAAAAGTAGAGTATCTTGAGTGGTCAAGCTCGATGTACCATTTCACAACACTCTCGATAAGAGTGCATTGAAACAGAAGCAACTGAATGGAGTCATCTCTCAAAGAATTGGACGAGCACCATAGATGAAATGTGGTCACATGATCGCTTGGATCTTCGTTAGGCTTGCCTTTGAAATTTGGAATGTCTGAGGGAAACTTGGTTGGCATGGTAGGCCAACATGGATCATGATAGATTGGGTCATTCAATAATATTGAAAAGTCTGGCAAATGCAAAGTTTCCAGAAATGGTAGCTTAGGTTGTTGAGTATGTGCAAGAGGATAGGCGCCTGGGATTTGGTTGGCACCAGGTTGCCAGGAAAAGTTAGGTTGTTGGCCTTGGTTCTGGTAAAAACCATGGCCTAGGATGACATTCAGATGATACACTTGTTGAGACATCATCAAATGACTCCCGTAGTAGGATGTTGAGGGCTAAGAAGGGATTGCTCCCAAGGTAGTGTTCCAAAGGTTCTGGAAAGGGTTTTCCCTTGTTGATCCGATGGGAATAGGTCCAGATCCTTGCCCAGGGTTCCATTGACCATGGAAGGAGTTTCCCTCAGTCGACATCCCTGATGAGGGAACTGATCCTTGCCATAGATTCCAAGGTCCTTTAGAAGTGTGTGCCCCCTGTGCAAGAATAGTAGCCTGCACAGGATTTTGTGATCCAAAACCAGGGTTTCCCTTGGTCGAGATGGAATCTGACGAGAATGCGTTGTTACCAAACATGTCAAACAAAGATAATGACAAATAGCTCATCGATGTGGTACTAGAAGAAGGTCCTTGACTACCTGCTTCAGACAGGTTGTAGTTCATAGTTAGCCAGATGGGTTGTTGAGGAGCACTGTCGAGCAAGGTAGACGACAGAGGTATATGACCCCCACCGTAAGAGAAATAATTATAAGGTGTTGAGGTGCCCCCCATGGACCCTTGGAGAGGAGCATTCGAGCTCCCTGCCCCCAGACCCAAAGTCTGTAAGATGGAGTAGGAGAGGACCGAGTTCATGTCAAAGTTGGGCATCCTGTATGAAAACAGAGGGCCCGTCGCACTCTGTGTAAACGGTGCAGTGATCGCCACCATGGATGGAATCAGACCACTACCTGAGGTAGAGGCGATCGAGACCATAGTGGCCTGGACCTATGAAGTTGAGTTAGGAGGTGGAATGCCCCCAATTGTGGCAGCCGTAAAGGGAGTATGAGGACTCCCTGATGAAGTAGCAAAATTTTCTTTCATTTCTTCTTATAGGACTATCCAATGCTCGTGATGCGTTACCCTTGGAGGGGCAATTTGTATCAGAAGTGGCACTGAAAAGTCAATGATCAGAGAGTTATACAGACTGAGAGCTTCTGCTCCAAGGTAAAAAATAGTTGGTCCCTCTGGAAAATAATTTTCTCCTCTTGGAGATGGCTCAGGTACAACTTCCTGTTGCCCGGTCTCCTGAAATGACCCTTCCTGGTCAAATATTTTCCTTCATGGTGGCGGTAGTGGCTCCAAGTTAACCGAAAACAGGCCCAAAAGCCTTTGTGACCGATGGAGCTCTTGATCTTCCACTGTGTGAGAGGATCAATGACACACTAAGGCTTTCTACCATTGAAGACTAAAACACACACTAGAAAAGGTTCCTATGAGATGCAACAAGTAAACCACTATTACTAGTTGGAAGAGCAGTTACAACAACCAACAATAAAGCAAATTACTGGTGGAAGTGAAACTCAAAAACAGAAGAACCCTCTAGGTATACTCCACAAAGTGTGGCCCGATGTCTACTACCATAGTATATCCCCTTAGTCACATGTGTAAGTCCCTAAAATCAAAGGCAACTAGGTTTCCAGCTCGTGAACAACTACCAAGTGGCTATAGTCGACAGTCGGGTGGACCAAAATGAGCAAGGTATCAAGCCCAAAAACTATCAAGAGTATCGAAATAAATTTTTTCGAAATATGACTGAGGACATCAAATGGATTCGATACCCATGAAGCTCCATGGCAAATGCGATCAACGTAATCCCAAGATAAGTCCTCTATATGTGTTCCTCCACTACGATTGGTCAGCTTTGGAGGGGTTACCTCCACTACCTTTCTGCATGTGACCTCATGTTTAGCCCCTGTGTTAGAGGGGGGTCATGGATAGTTTCCACATTACTGGAATTTTTCACTCCCTAGCACAGACTCCTATGCTTGTTTTATAGCCTTGAAGAGTTTCCTCTCCAACCTAAATCAAGGATCTAGCCTAATCTAGTTAATGGACCCTACAAACACAAAGTCTGATTAGTTTTAATTAAGCGTTAATTTTAAGTGGTTTATCTTAATTCAAAGGAACGAAAATGAAACTGATGGTATTTGTTAAGAGATGAAAGAGAAGAACAAATGTTGGAAACAAAAGAACTTCTTTTTTTTTTAACAAACAAAGTTTTGCAAATTGAACACTCTTTAACTAACTTTTCTTTCTAAGATCTTTTAAAAGAAAAAACTCAAAACTGAATTTCGCTTGACTACGAGCTACTTAAAGTCCTAAGTATTCAATAAAGAACTTAAGAAGACACTCTTCTTCCTGAAAAAACAACTGACCTAACTACTTAACCAAACAAGAAACTGAAAACTTTTTTTTTATATGCTCCAAAATAAGAAACTTGAAAATGAATTCTTTTCTTTTCTTATAAAGCAAGTAAAAAGGGAAAAGTGAAGACAAGACGAGACCAAAAACCAAATTTTGGTCTACTATGGCTCGCAGAGAATTACTGACAATACTAAAAAAGTTAATAAGAAAAACTCACAAAACTTGTCTCAAACCCTAATCAAGAAAACACAAGAAACTTGATAAAGAAAAAGATAACTACTATCAGACCTAGGCCAAAGACTATATGAAATAGGGACCAAGGCTAAATCAAGAAAACCCCTGAGAAAAATGGCTTCATTCAGGGAAGACGATGATTGCCTCTTATTTAAAAAGATTTTCTCGACATAGGCACACAACTAATACTTCAACAACCTGCATATGTACGCGGGTTGTCCAAAGATAGGGCGCGTATGTATGTGTACAACCCCACTGCAGGCCGCGTCCACCTCTGTGACTTCTCTAAAAAGAAAAATTAACAGTCAAGCACAGGCAAGGAGTACTGGTATGGAAGACCATAATCCCTTAAAGACACTGAAACTTATTGAAACTCAAAAAATGGTAAATAAACCAATTANACCCAAAAACAGAAATCCCCTAAAAACCCTAGTGTCTCCCCAGTACGGTCTCCAATTCTGCTATATTGGGAAAACCCCCCTACAGACTACACTAGGGTTCTAAAGTGTAGGCAAAGATAACTGTCTAAAGTTTCGTACTTTTAACCACTATCCCGACAACACCCCACATTCATATATAAAGTACAAAGTATAGGGATCTGGTAGTCTTACCTTGAACTCCGCATCCAATGTCGATCCCAATGTGTTCAGTCGCTTCTCGACTGCAAATCTCCTCCCAAGGCTGACCTTCATTCACCAAAATACAAACAAGAAACTACGGGACGACAAAATTACTTATTTAAATTAGTGGGTTATATGTCATAACAAAATTTAAATCATACATAGAGATAAAACACATCATATGGCGGGACAACAAAAGCACTTCTTTAAATTAATCTCATAATGTCACTTACAAAACGAGATTGGCGATTGCTCCTCGAACCCGGTCTTGGGATTCTCTTAACCAAGCTCCAATTGCTTCCACATATCCTTCTTCTCTCACACTTATCTCTAGAGAATAGGCATAGGTTTATGGATGAGGAAAAAGGGCAAGAATGGGGAATTCTGGCTCAAACTCACAATGTGGCTGCAAATTTTTGGGGCAAGGGGGGAATTAGGAAATGGGCAGAGTTTCATTGCTTTCATGATTCTCCCTAGACTAGGACCCCAACACCTTCTTTTATATGCCAAAAATATAGTTGTTTGGTTGGGTGACGAGCTATGGGCGGTCAATTGGTTAGGAAACTACCCAAAAGCCCGTATTCCTTTGCAACTTTTTATTTTTTGAAACTTTTGTGGTTATACACGGGATGTATTGGTGCAACTAGCATATGTATGCGGGAAGTAATGGTGCAACACATGTACATCTTCAAAAATTTGATTTTTAAGAAGAGTTATCCAGTACTGGCTTGGCAAAAATAGTAAGTAAGATGGTTTGTTTCTAGGTATGCATGTCTAGTGCAAATTACGGTTATAACACGCTGAAGCTGCTGCCATGCTCTAGTATACCACTACTCTTCACCCATATTTGTCCTTCCTCCTAATGGAAAGAATACCTAATACCTTACAACAAATGTTGAATGATGCTCAGGAGATTCAACACAATATCCTAGCACGTGAACATATTCAAAGTGAAGAGTTGTGTGTTCCAAGACATGAGAATGGATGTGAACAGAGAACATTTGACTAGAATCTTGAGCATAAAGTTGATTATATCATAGGTCCTCTTGAAGTTCTGAATGAAAATGATTTTGAAAAGGATTATATCCCACTTATTGAAAGAGAAGGTTCTTATGTAGTCTTTGATCCACCCCATGACAAGCATGGAGCTGATTGTTTCATATATTCAGTTGTAGAAAGTCAAGAAGATGAGTTCACAAATCAATTTGTTGAGGAATAAGTTGATGTCCCAATCTTTTTCTTGTTAGACAATATTGCAGATGTTGTTGATGTGCCTATATATGATGAATATGATGATGAGTGTGATATTGACCTCCCCGAACAACCAACTGTGTTTCCTCTATCAGAAAATGTTCTTTTTCAGCAGTATAATGAGAGCAATCGGCTTACATACCATAGTTACAGAGAAGAGGGTATTGAAACAGTTGAAGAAAATTATTTTCCTTTATTCTTTTCTTCATTTGAATTGTTGAAAGAAAATGCTAAGGTCATCATTGAAACAAAGGAAAGTGTGATGATGCCAAATCACACTGATTCACTGAGACAATTTGACAAGGAATTGTAGCTATTGGTCAAAGAGAAATCTGAAAAGAAGTGTGTTCAACTACCTAGAGAAATAGAAAGGTGTGCATATGACAGAAGTAAAGAAAATAAAGAAGATTTTGAATTAGGTGAAAGAACCTTGCCATTGTGTTTTTCTTCTTTCAAATGGTTGAAGCAAAATGTCAATAATGTTCCAGATCAGATATCTTCCAGATATGATGCTGAATATCCAAAATACAGTAGACTTTCAAATGGAAACCATCTTCCATTATTTTTTCCTTCCTTTGAATTGTTGAAAGAAAATCATGAGATAACAGAGGAAGCAAGAAATTCTAACTGCAATAGCACTGCTTTACACGAACAAATTGTTGTTAGTGAGGAAGATCAACAACCTTCACATGCATTAAATAATCATGTGGGTGATTACCTGGAAAGTTATTTCAGTTCAGATTTGTAGCCTGTGCTCAACTACCAGTTTGAAAATGAAGATAAAGATGATCAATAAATGGTTATTGAAGGTCATTGTCCTTATCCTGAGCTTAATATAGATATACAACAAGATTTCCAACAAGACAAAGTGTTTCAAAGTTGTCTTTCTTCCCCTGAGAATGAGGTGGTTGTTCAATTTCTAAGTGGCCTAGACAGAGATAAGGATTCTGAATATGCTCATATGGAAACTTCAAGCAGTAAACAAACAAATGATATAGAGTTTCTGGAAAGAAATAAAATAGTGTATGCCACTTTTCAATCAAGAATGAAATATAATAAAGGAGTTGTTGTTTTATTTGATTCACTTGAAAATCATGGTTTTGAGGAAGCATCCATGAGAACTCTGAGATGTGAAATAGTTCATGCTGTCAAATTTCCACATTTACAAGAGTATCATGAACATGAACTTATTCCCCTTCATTTATCTATAAGACAAGATGACAATCCTCAAGCAAAATTCTAGAAGGTTAATAAAACCAAACTAGGATGGTTTGATGAACAAGAGGATAGTCTTGATACACATAATCTGGTTGTCATATCTGAAGATAATCAAGGATGTATAAATGTTTTTGTTGATATGAATGGAAGAGTAGACAAACCTATTACTGCCATTTCATTTAAAAATGTTCTCAGAACAGAAGAAATAAAGAAAGAACAACAAACACGTATGAAAGAGGCTTGTCTTTCTATCTTTGTTCATCAAGAAGAAATGATTTTTCATGGTTTTTATGACCCTGTGGAATGTTATGTGGAAAATTCTAACAATCAAAATTTAAGGTTTAGGATGGATTGTAAGCTCGGAGATGAAGACAATGGCCAATCAACTTCAGTATCAAATATGGATTGTTTCACACCAATGATTTCTTTTCAGCCAACGATGTCTTCTGATCCAGGAAGTTGTTTCTCCCAGTAGTCTCAGCAGATTATTCAGCCTCTCGATGAAAATCAACAGAGAAAATCACATGAAAGACATAATGTAGTGGAAGAATTGAAACATGATTATGGTCTTATGCATGTATTAGAAGATCCATTTGCAATTTTGCTGGAAACAATAAACAATCCTAATATTTTTGAAATTCTAAGATTCAAATTCACATATAACTTCTTGATTGGGTTATCAGTAAACAGACTTTGGAACAAGCATGTGCAAAGAAACCTAGCATTATATAAAATGCTTCCATGGTTGCATTGGAATTATGATTTCATTTGACTAGAAGCTCATTTCAACAGTTAGGGTAGGTAGGTGCGAATAAGATTGACGATCAAGCATTCTCAAGTTTAGATTTCCAAATAAAGTATTCAGTAAGATTTTAGAAATATATCCAAAATTCAGTCTCCAGGTTGGAGCATGGTACACACATGTTGTGAGAGAGGCTAAATGGATAAGGTGTAGGGTCTTCTATTCTTTGCTACCTCACAAGGAGGATAGCATCCCCAGTTGGAGCCCATGTTATCACTGTAAAATTATTTCATGTAGAGTTTTAGCCTTGGGATTTAGTAGTAGGCTAAATCAATATAGATGAGCGATAGATTAGCAAACAGGGTCATATATAGAGGGTGGGGCTAAATCTGGTGGAGGTGTGAAGTCAATGGGACCCGATGGGTCATGGCTCATGGGCGTTGTTGATCGATGGTCGAAGGATATATCGGGTGTAGAAATAGTGCGTCGATTAATCTCTTTGAGGTAGGCCGATAAGAATACTATGGTTTCTTTTCAAGGGTACGTGACACCACTAGATAGATATCAGGGAGAAAAGCAGGTAAGCTTGAAACCACCCAAGCCCACCCGATGCCACGTGTCAGAAAATTATTAGATATGTCAAATACAATGATCGCATGTGGAAAGGGAAAGTTGATGGCCCGTCAAATCACCTCAAGGCACTTGTTTAGATACTTTTTGTCTGTGCGATGCTAGGTGAGTGCTGCCAAAAAACTGATTTGAAAGCACATCACTTGAAATCAATAGCCAAACATGATAAACCATTTTCCTTGCTAGTACTATTGTCAGCAACCTATGATTGGAACTCAATGACGAATCTCATTCAAAACATGGATGACATTACCTTGTTTTGGGCGATTAACATTTCATTCCTGAATGGGGTAATCACAAAACAAATCATTCGTCTAATTCTTGCATAGTTAAGAGAGATAAGCCCATGCTTCCAGACAAAGCCAGAGGAAATAGAGAAGACAGATCCAACGACCTACAATAGACCAGGATATTCAAGTAATCTGGAAAAATTATCAATGAATAAGAAAGAAAATCTTTCCCCCTGAATACTAGCAACAAAATTTCACACAAACCCTAGATATGAAACAGGGTCAGGAGAAGGAATCAGACTAAATCCTATCATGAAGGATTTAATCATCAATGGGTATGCAGATGGATGTCCCATGCAAGCTGGCAAAGGTAAAAGGAGAAAGAGATGGAAGACAAAGGTTAAAGCTGAGGTGGTTGAAAGTGTTGGAGAAAACCAGGCCGCATGGCTTGACACTTTAAAGGAAGAAATTGCTAATCTAAAATAGATTTCAAGATAAATTAAATATGTTTCAGAGAATTTTGTGATGATATGGACAAGTGTCATCCAGGGTAAAATATTGAATATGTTAGTTTTTTACTATAATGTCCCCTAGAAGATAGGAGCACAATTGTTGTACGCTACTCCTTTTTTGTAATTGATGTCTATTTTTGGAATTTTTGGGGAAAGTGATTTGCTTTGAATCTCGGATGTAATTTATCTATATATATTATTACAAAGATAGATGAATGGTTGGAATTATAGGAGAGGGGCCTCCCCTCGTAGTAGGACTTTGTAATTCTCTGGGGCTGAACTTAATATATATGCAGAAGCTTTTTTCGAATTCTCTATGAAAATATTCTAATGGTGGTGATATGAGTTTTGTCTCCCTTCGTTGTATGTATTTTCTGTGTTCTTTAATTTCATTTGCATTTTCTTCTATTTAAATTGGAGAGTTAAAGGCCTAGAATTCATCTTGTGATGCTCTCGGCTTAAGCAATTTAAACTGTGTAATTTTCTTCCTAGATAATTCAGAATTCATTTCAGTAATGCTTTGATGCAGTTATTTGTTTTCTCTTTCCTCTCACACCTTGCTTAAATACAATTTATAACTTAGATTCATTGCCTCATTTAGCCTTTATCCTTTGGAGAGTTCTACCGTCTAGTCATTGTTTTCATTCACTTTCAGAATTTTGACTCCATAGCCCTGAGTGTCCCTCCCCTTCCTTGACAACAACTTTACAAAAATCCCCAAAATAAACTAAATCTAGCCGCCGATTTCCAAACAAATATCAAGTGACACGAGAGATCCCTCTCTGAGTTGAGCAGGCTAGTGCCCATCTCTAAAGTAGGTTGAATTGATTACCTCTGTCATTTGTCTATTGGCTGGACAAAATTTATAGAGTGCTAACAGAGGTTATCACCCGTCCATAACCTATTTTTACATTTATCATGTGGAACCTACCATAGATCGACGACTCTCACCTCGCCACACTCTTACACAAATCAATGATTGTCATTGTTTTTACAACACCTTTTTCATTGTCAACATTCTTGGAAAGGCCTCAACCATGCCAATTTTTCATATTTCTCTGATGATACATCTGAAAATGGCGGTCCATATCTTCGACGTCGCCACATCTCCGATGAGATAGATGGTTCTGAATAGTCTTGAGGCCCATATCATCATCAAATTTTATCTCCAAACCCTCTTCGGCACTTTGCCAACGTATGGCTGAGATCTCACAAGCGAGGAAATCTAACAATATAGATGGTGATTCAAGACCTGTAGGCCTCTTTACCTTTAGGAACCATTCATATCATATTGACCACCCAACGGGTGACACATGTCATCCTAGGGACATTTTAGTTGCCTCTCTAGAATGCCATGTCATCCACGATGTCATCATCCATTTGGATGTTGATAAGGGTTCTTAGAGATATACAATGAAGATTAAATCCGACCTATTGGAAATCGATGACTCTAATTGTTTCGTCGATTCCTTTATCGTCATAGACATTCTTCGCAGACACACAAGCTTGCCAGCCCTTCAAACTTCAACGATGATTCCTTCAGACTCAAAATATGGGTTGTCTTCTTGGTTGATAATATGATTCATTTAGTTATTATTATTTTGGATGGATGTGGGTCACCTATGCATTGATGTATTGATCATTCATTGAAAACACATTACCACATTTAAAGTGCATGAGCACTAGATTTATCTCATTGTAGTTGATCCCAACCATTCATTTTGATTTAATGGTAGAGCTTAATCAATGAAGTATGAGATTTCCCAAGTCACTCCTCCCATCATGATTTTCACTCTCCATTTTAAGTTGGGTTTTCTTCAAGTTAGATCTTTTCAACTCATATTGAATCCACTCCTTGTAAAAATTTATTCACCACCTATGTAACTAATTATGGGCAACCATCATTTGGATTGTTGATGAAAGCACTAAGCTTGACCATTAAAACATATTTCATTAAATGTGGAATTAAACCATCTATCTAAAATTTATACCTTCAATGTGATTGGGGTTTTTCAAAATGAGAGAGTAAAAATTTTCTCAATTCATTATTTCAAATATATATATTAATCATTTCTTATTATATATTATTGTTATTATCTATATAAAATCAAATATCCTAATGAAGTATTAACTAAAACATGTTTTTTTTTTACATATTTTATATTATTATTATTATTTATTTTCATATTAAAATCTAAGTTCATCTAGGCTTACGTGATGAATAATATTTTTTGATGGACTTTTTTTACATACCATAAAATTATTATAAATTCTTATAAAAATTTGTTTCATCAATTATACTTTAGATCTTGGGAGTTGTATATTATTGTTGTTGTTTTGATTGAAGAAAAAATGTACTGATGTCTAAATTGAATTGGAATTTAAGTTATACAATGTTTTATTGGGGTTTTTAAGCCTTACACGTGTAATACAACTATAGTAACAAATGTATTGTATTGTTTTTATAGTTTTCAGTCATTGATATCGATAGCATTATTTCCCAATTTGAGCTCAATGTTTTCTCTTAAAGCATGCTATTATATCCTTGATCCTATAACTTACCATATTTTTGGTTGTGTCTTTGGCATTATTTTTGATATATTTGTCATTTAAAATTTAGCAATATTAAGAACTTGGGGCGGATATTGTTATGATGTGGTATGTTCTCCATTTTTATGTATATTATGGATTAACAATTATGCAATAAGTACTAGGTAGACCTTATGCTTAGCTCTTCCATGTGTTTGTGTGTAATATTATATAAAAGGTTGTAAGAAATAATTAAATAAGTGATATTAAAATTAATTTAAGCCTTTTTGTTTTATTCATATATATAAATATACTAGGTAGACCTTATGCTTAGCTCTTCCATGTGATTGTGTGTAATATTATATAAAAGGTTGTAAGAAATAATTAAATAAGTGATATTAAAATTAATTTAAGCCTTTTTGTTTTATTCATATATATAAATAGTTTCATATTGAGAACAAAAGTGAGAACAAAAGTGGTAAGAAAGAATTTTTCAAGTCCCATTAAAATTAATTTAGGCTTTCTTGTATATGCGTAAATAGATTAGTATTAAGAACATTGGCTTAAATAAGAGGATACATGACATTTTTTATTTTATGGTAATGTTTAATTTTCTACTAACATATTATATTAAAAAACCAAATAAATGAAAATTTACAATTTACACATAAACTATAAATATAAACATTTTCATTTAGTGATCAAATAATCATATACAAATAAAGGAGGCTTATACAATGTCAAGTTAAGTAATATCCCAAATCTAGACTATTATTTGAAATAAACCACTAAGTAGATGAAAAACAATATGATTCACGTATCTAAAATGTACCCAATATTTTGATTTTCCAAATGGTATATGCATTCCCAAATCTAAACTATTATTTGAGGTAAACCACTAAGTAAATAAAAGACAATATGATTCACGTATCTAAAATGTACCCAATATTTTGATTTTTCAAATGGTATATACATTAGAAAACATATTGACATTAAATAGACAAAATTTCAAAAGGAAATGTGTTCATCTTTGAAAGCTAATATGGGTCTTTCATAGATTATAAAGAAAATAAAAAAAATCTAGAAAGAATTAGGAGAAAACTTAGTTATCAATTAGTTCACTCAATGATTGTAGCAATTAATGAAGTGAGCCTACTATTATTAAATAAACTAAATTAATATGGAAAAAAATATAGGAATGTAAAGGAATACAAAATTCAATTATTTAAAAATATTTGTAGACATGGGAATTTTTTATTGAGCCCTTCATCACTAAAAATGGCATTTATAACTATTGGAATCAGTGGAGGAACTTTACTGGAGGCCCTAATTGCCATTTTGTGGCTGAGATTCATCCAAATTTCCATTGTAGGCATAATATGATAAACTCAAATTTAAAAAAAAATCCCTTTGCGAGCACATAATAATTTCCTTTTTAATAATGATATTTTCCACCCCATGTTCCAGACCATATAGTGTGTTGGAGAGATCATCAATAGTGGAATTATGTTCAAAATTATCTATGATGAAATAAATGATTCATATCCTAACCTCTTTTGAAGAAAAATTCTTTAGGGAATTGAACTTAATAGTAAAGGTCTTCTTAATTTATACTACCATAATATTTGTTGGAATACTGACAGGGGGTTGAATCAGTATGAACCCTTTTACCATTTTTAACCACAGTATACAAATTTCAACTTTATTAACAACATATCATCAATGTTGTTAATATATCATGAGCATATAATCATAATTAGCATCACAACAACATCATCACATCAAAATACACTATACACTAGAATTTACGTCAAAACCCAAATGGGAGAAACCCACAAAATGATTTCATATATATATCAAGAATTCATTCATAGGAAACACCAAATTCCAAATTATCCAACTGTAACTGGAAGGAGTCTCCAGCCCCCTATTCTCGGGATCTAACTTGAATGAAGGTACAACTCCCTGAATTCTCTGGCTCCAACCAAAAGGAGGCTAAAACACCCCGATTCTCAGGCTTCGACCTAAAGGAAGCTCCAACTCCCTGATTCTCCAACTCCAACTGGAAGGAGGATAGAACCCCCTTTCCTTTCCATGTCCTATCGCACTGAAATATAAGTGTATACCAAACTGTCACTACCACAATCACTGCCACTATAAACCTATCATTGTATCCAACCTACTACTTCCACTTTCACTTTCACTGCCACTAACCAACCTGTCACTGATCAACATGTCCAATCGATACTCAATATCAATGATACCAAATCCACCATCACCAAGACATGCCTCTACTAAGAATGTACCAATATCATCAACATACCATCGCATGATATGTGCATGTACCATACCATGTACCAAACCTACACCATGCATCAACCTATACAAAAACCTGTACTATCAACCATGTACCAACCATGTACATCAACCATGTAGACCAACTATTTACATAAACATTATACCATGCACTGACCATGTACATCAACATCATATCATGTACCAACCATGTACATCATCCATTACCATACTATGTATCAATCCCGTTCCATATCATCAACCATGTACCAACCATGTACATCAACATCATACCATGTACCAACCATGTACATCATCCATCACCATACTATGTACCAATCCTATATCAAACAAGTGCATCAACCATACACCAAAACCTGTACCATATCATGTATCAATCCTATGCCATATCATCAACCATGTACCATATAACATGTACCATGAAATGTGCCTCAACCATATGCAAATAATATATGCCAAATGTGTACCAAGCATGTATATAGATCACCAACAAGTGCCTCATATATATACCAAAAATGTATCTCAAACAATGTGCCCAATATCCAACATGTTCCTCAAACCATGTGCCTCAACCATATACCATATCACTCATGATATATCTCAATCATGCCATAAACCATAACATCATCAACATGTAACCCTCAAAACATGCATACAAACATACCTATAAATATGTAATAGACATGGTGTATGTGATCACAGACATGTATACCTTCCTCAACTTCAACAACAAGAGAATAGTATCTTCATCAAACTTTACCTTGGTCTCACAGGACTTGTTTTTGGATTAGTCACAAACCATAAATTTAAACAAGCATAAATCCATACCTATAATGAACAAAGGTCTAAAACGTGTACAAAATATTATTCAATATCGTCTCTACAATTCCTTCAAGTTTCATTGCTTGGAACATCCCAAAAAAGGAGTTATAGAAAAAATGGGAGACCTTGTTGAATTCTATCTTATTCTAGAGAGAGAACGTGTATAGCATGCCACGCGCACCATTTTTGATATCTGGATCTGAAAGTCACACAATACATAATAAGGAATTTAATATATCGAATTCATTTAATCTCACTAAATTTGGATATTCTATAAAGAAGTTATATGATTGTTTTACTTGGAACACCTATTTGAGACTAGTTCCAGGACTAGCCAAAAATCCTATCTTCCACATAGTATATCTCCCAAACTAAAACAAACCAAAAGCTAAAATTTATACCCTATGTACCTTGATATGTCTTCTCAATATTCTATAAGTTTCACTATTTGAATCATTTTAGAAAACACATTATAGAAAAAATGGTAAGATGACCTGTAAATAACATACCTTAGAACACATCCTCACAAGAATTTATCCTCCCTTGGAATTTTGCCCTTGTTTACTTCATATTCCCTCTGAAAAACACCTCAAATATCCTTGTTTACCTCATATAATAATCACTTTATCACTTATATAGATAGTCAATGAACTTCTGTGTATAAAAAATAAGCTTATGAGAGACTTCTTGAGGTGAATTTATATTTTTTCTATGTAACCTCTTTCCTTAACTTTAGGACCACTTTGCTTAGCTTTAGGGATTCTTGAAATTTCTTGTTACAACCACTTTACCCTTTAATGAATGAATTTTAACCATTTAGGGGTTTCTTAACCATTCTTTGGGGATTTCAACTTCATGAGGGCATATCTCCTCAACCGTGAGGAACCATGTGGTGTACGACATATCACCGGAAACAACATGATGAGTACTATCCATATATGAGTTTCATACCTACATTTTCAATGTCCTTCATGTCCATATTCCTCAATAAAATTATGGTCCCATAACCTCACCTTCAAGGCTCTTTGTAGGCTTCTTGAAATGCACCTATCAGATCTATTGACATCAACCATCAATGAAAACAACTCACCATAAACTTCAATCACACAAATGATAACCAACTATCCAACGATCTCATCTACATCTCTGGGGATTCTAGACATCTCCAAGGGTTGACATCGATCTCAAAGGGTTAACATCAATGAAAACCAACTATCCAAACCAACTTTCCAACAATCTCCCCCTTTGGCATTGATGGAAACACTAATGGAATGAATTAATGGAAACACTCATGCTCATATGCATACTCATACTCCTGCTCCCCTTGTGACCATCGCTCCCCCTGTATCCATGCCATTTCTCTGATATCTCCCAGTTTGACATCAATGGAAAAGGGTTTCTCTCCTTGGGGATACTCCCCCTATCTTCATGCATCTATTCTTTCTCTCTCTTTCCATGCCTTTTTTATTTCTATCCCTCTTTTGACAAAAGGGTAACTCCCCTTGTCTGCATGCTACTGATATTTTTTTTCTGGATCTTTTTCTCTGATGATTTATGTTCCCTTCACTTCTCTGCAAGATGTTGTGTATATCAATGCAAGGATACCTGAAAATGTTTCCTTTCCTCTCTTCCAATGTTTGTTATTTTCCATTGGTGCTTCCACTTGAAATTCACTAACATATACAAAAACATTCAAATTTACTTGATTTCTTCATTCACTTGTCATTTTGAATTGACATGGTCTTCAATGATTTCCTTCTGATGATATGGATTTTGATGACGAATTCTCTTTCCCTATTTCACTACTTGCCTTTCTGTGACCAACTGATTCCATTTATTCCACTAATTCCAATGGTAAATACATTGGTATGCATCTTCTCTAGCCCATGTTTTCTGTACTTGCTAAGAATCTCATGAATCCATCACTGTCCATATGTAAAAAACTGTCCATAACTTTGCTACTCAATTGTCCACAATATTGACCCATTTGTCACTATACTATGAAGATTTATCTGTTGCAATTGATCATCACATATTCTTGTTTCTCAGACTGAATCAAATATGTCCACTACTCTTATCTATCTGCAAATCAAACTCTACTTGTCTGGAACAACTTGTACTAAATGCATACCTTCTTGGAAAGTGTGTCAATGATGATATTTTGATATCTACATGGGAATACTACTTCTCAATCGATCAATATGTCATTTTTTACTTCTACTATCCGACTGCTTTGAATCTGTCTCTGCAAATACTTCAACCCACTCAAAGGATTATTCTCTAATATGTAGTAGCTACTGCATAAAATCCCCTTGTTCAATATCCATATTACTGGGAGTCTCCAAGCTAGATGGCTCAAAAAAATACCCTCTCTAATGTCGAGTAATATTCATCTTCTTCTATAGATTTGTCACCTTTCTGAAATCTAACTTATTTTTTTTCATCCTCTTCCTGGATTCTGACATCTTCCTTCCTTCCCAAGGATTCATCATGAGCTTGAACTACTATATATCCTAAGAATGCAATTTCTTGGGCCTGTTCTTTATTCACCTGCTCTTCTTTTCTTTCTCATACTACTGGAAACCCTATGATCTATGGGACTTGTTCTTTATTCAGTTTCTCTTTTTATCTTTCTTGTAATATTGCATATTCTATGATCTCTAGAACCCGTTCTTCATTTATTTGATATTATTTCCTTTATTTTCTTTTCCAAGACTTATTGTATCTGATATCAATGTTTTGCTTCATGGAGGGATTTATCACGCTTCTACAATCATGTGCTATGTGTCCATAGTTGTGGAATTTGTAACATTCAATATTGTATGGGGCCACATAGGTATTTATCATCTGAATATTTATTCCATATCCTTTTAAATCTATAGTCTTATTTCCAAAGTTAGTATAATTAAAACAATAACCATAAAATAAACTTTGATACATGGAAGTGAATGATCATCTTTGTGATGTCGCCCTTCTGAATTCATGCCTCGGTTGATCATGATCTTCTCTTCTGCTGATTCCTTCATCGTGATTGAAGCTTCTTTGTTGTTTGAATTTGAAGGATGTTTTTTGATATCTGTTTATTCTGTAAACTTCTTCTTGAGTCCTATGCACTTCCAGAATGTTCTCATTTAGGGGATTTCATTCTGCCTTCTTGATAGAACCTTTGATGAGTTCTACATAACTCTTAGGCTTCTCTTCATTTTTCCCTTTTGGTAACTTGTAACTTTCTCTTCAATTTTCTTTACTGATGATGTGGATGTTTCTCTCTCTTTAACATTCTTTCCAAGCTTGACTATTTTAAGTCTCAAAGTGACAACTTCTTCTTCAAGATTCTCAACATTTGCTTCTTTCTCCATCATCTGAATATTCATGGATTCTTTCGTTTTGTTTTCTTCTTCAAGTTGGATCTTCAATGAGATTATATCTTCTTCAAGTATTGTTTCTTGTTGACTGAATTTTGCTTCAAATTGGTTTAAATCCTTGGTTATTTCCTTGAGATGATCTGTCAAAATATTTTATCTCTTCTCTCATTTATTTGTGTTACTATTTTGGCTTCCAAACATTGCTTCTCTTCCATCTAACTTTTGTATGTTTCTTTGGATTTTTTGGCTTCTTCCATCTGATCTTTTAGATTCATGATAACCTACTGAACTTCTTCATAGCTTTCTTGAGAGTCCTTCTTGACTAATTGTTCCTCAGTAGACTTGTTTTTCTTCCTATCTTTTATCAATTCATCTAGAGCACTGATTAATTCTGATTCAAGATATACTATGACTTATTCATAATATTATTCTTTTGAATATTTCAAGCATATTTCTTCTTGTTTTGTACCTGCATCTTATTTATAATTCTTCTTATTTTTTATGGGAGATTCCTCAAAATATAGATTATGTAGATTATCCCAAATTTCATTAGTTGATGAAAATTTTCCCACTTTGTCTTTTACTGAATTAGGCAATCCTTCCAAGATAAAATACATTGTTATTTTGTTCTTCTTTTTCAATTTTTTCTTGGCTTCATTCTTGAGTGGTTTCTTTCTAGTGGTGTATCCTGTTGCAATTGATTTCCAAATATCATACCCTTTTTCCTGTTAAAATGTTTTCATCCTGATATTCCACATCTCATATTCTTGACCATTCTAACCATTCAACTATGGTGTTCCATTTCTATACAAATTGTTTCTCTCCATGATATACCTTCCAGTGGTTAAACTATTTCCTCAAGGAACCTTCTCTTATACCAATTTTTAAACACAGTATACAAACTTCAAATTTATTAACAATATATCATCAATGTATCATCTATGACTTCATTCAATATATCATGAGTGTATAATCATACATAGCATCATATCAACATCATCACATCAAAATACACAGTACACCATAATTTACGTGGAAACCCAAATGGGAGAAAACCACAAAATAATTTCTTATATATATCAAGAATTCCAACCTGAAGGAAGCTACAAATCCAACCCCCTATCCTTAGGATACAACCTGAAGGAATCTACAACTCCCTAAATTATCTGGATCCAACCAGAAGGAGGCTACAACCCCTAGATTCTGAGGCTCCAACCTGAAGGAAGCTAAAAATCCCCGATTCTTCAGCACCAACTAGAAGAAGGATACAACCCCCTTTCCTTTCCCCATCCTGCCACCCTAAAATATAAGTGTAGACCAAATTTCCACTACCACAAGCATTTCCACTGTCAATCTGTCACTATATACACCCTGTCACTACCACTATCATTGAACAACCTGTCACATCAATTTGTCACTGATCAACCTATCCAACCGATAATCAACATCAACATTACCAAATCCACCATCAACAAGACATGCCTTTACCAAGAATGTAGCAAGATCATCAACATACCATCACAAGATATGTGTCTGTACCATACCATGTATCAAACTTGTACCATGCATCAACCTGTACCACAACTTGTACCATCAACCGTGTACCAACCATGTACATCAACACTATACCATGTACCAACCATGTACATAAACCATGTACATCAACACCATACCATGTACCAACCATGTATATCAACCATCACCATACTATGTACCAATCCTGTATCAAACAAGTGCATCAAGAATACACCAAAACCTGTGCCATATCATGTATCAATCTTGTGTCATGTCATTAACCATGTACCATGAAATGTGCCTCAAACATATGCCAAGAATATGTGCCAAATGTGTACCAAGCATGTATATGGATCACCAAGAAGTGTCTCATACATATACCAAAAATGTGTCTCAAACAATTTTCCCAATATCCAACATGTTCCTCAAATCATGTGCCTCAACCATATACCATATCACTCATGATATGTCTCAATCATTCCATACACCATAACATCATCAAAATGTAACCCTCAAAAAATGAATGTAAACATATCTATGACTCTGTAACTTACCTGGTGTATGTGATCACGTACCTGCAGACCTTCCTCACATACCTGCAGACCTTCCTCATCTTTAGCAACAAGAGAATAACATCTGCATTAAACTTTACCTTGGTCTCACAGGACTAGTTTTTGGATTAGTCACAAACCCTAACTTTCAACAAGCATAAATCCTTACCTGTAATGAATAAACGTATGAAAATTGTACACAATATTCTTCAATATCATCTCTAAAATTCTTCCAGGTTTCATTGCTTAGAACATCCGAGAAAATGAGTTATAAGAGAAAAATAATACCTTGTTGAATTATAGCTTATTCTAGGGAGAAAACTTGTAGAGAATGCCACACACGGAATATCTGATATATGGATTCGAAAATCTTACATGCCATACTAAGGACTCTACTATATCTAATGAATCTAGTCCCACTAATTTGTATCTTCTATGAATAAGCTATGACTGTTTTACCTGGAATAGATGTTTGCAACTAGTTCTAGGACTATCCAAAACCTCTATCTTCCACAAAGTGTATATCCAAAAATACAATGACCCAAAATCTGAATTTTTTACCAAAATTACCTTGATAAGGCCTCTTAATATCTTCCAGGTTTCTCTATCTGAATCTTTCTAGAAAACATGTTATATTGAAAATGGTAATATGACCTATAAATAACATACCTTAGAACACATCCTCACAAGAATTGATCCTCTATTGGAATTTTTCCATCATTTACTTCATATTCCCTCTAAAAAACTCCTCATATATCCTTTTTTACCTTAGATAAGAATCACTTGATCACTTAGATAGATATTCAATGAACTTTTGTGTATAAAAAATGTGCTTATGAGAGACTTCTTGAGGTGTATTTATACTTTTTCTATGTAACCTCTTTCCTTAACTTTAGGACTTCTTTAACTTTATTGTTACAACCACTTTACCCTTTAATGAATGAATTTTAACAATTTAGGGGATTCTTAACCATTCTTCTGGGATTTCAACTTCATGAGGGCATATCTCCTCAAACGTGAGGAACCACGTGGTGTACCTCATATCACCAAAAATGACATGACAAGTAATATCCATCTATGAGTTTCATACTTGCACTTTCACTATCCTTCATGTCCATATTCCTCAATCAACTCCAGGTCCCATAACCACACCTTCAGAGCTCTTTGTAGACTTATTCAAATGCACCCATCATATTTGCTGACATTAACCATCAATGAAAACAACTCACCATCAACCTCAATCACTCAAATGATAACAAACTATCCAATGATCTCATATACATATATGGTGCTTCCGAACGTTTCCAAGGGTTGATATCAAGAACAACCAACTGTCCAAACCAACTTTCCAACAATATCAAATGTCTCTTTAGTTATCACCTCAATCATCAATTAATGAACGACCTTTCAAACACCTTTTCATCTAGTCGATGTTGAAGAATATTTTAGATCTTTGTTTCTTGATGTTTTCATGGTGTTTAACCAGTTGTCTGGGTATTTTCATCCTTTAATTCTAGAATCTTTTGATTTCAAGTAATCTTTGATTCGATGGTAGATAAACTTTAATTTTTTCAATAGGTACTAGGGTTTTTGAGTTATCCACAAACAATTGATATAATTTTCATTGAAATAACAATATTTCTCTATTTGAAAATTTAGTTTTTTCTCCAATGCATTAATAGTTGAACCTAGAGAAATAGACCTATCAACGATATGACAAATGTCATAAAGAAATTTTGATATATCTTAAAAATTACAACCATAGCTTTCCTTATTACCAAGATCAATTCCTCGGTATCTTGGAACTTGGTTATTCTCTGAGGTGCATCTTCTTGGTCAATTGGAGCTTGTATAACTAATGGTTCAACCAACAAGGGTTGAGGAATTAGGATGTTCTCAAATTTGTTCATTTTTTTTTGCAAGCCTTCTATTTTCCTCTATTGCTTATCCATAGAATGCCTAAGTATATATTTAGTAGTTTCATGCATTATTGTAGTTCCATCTCTGATCATTTTTCTTAGATAAAGTTCAATGTTTACTTCCTGTATAGTGCTCTCTCTCTTTAATTTTACTTTAGAAATAGTTAAATTCTTTTTCTTCCTGTCATAATTGGAATTAAATAGAGTAACTAATTAATATTGAAATGTTTCAGGAGATAGTTCCACAACACTATTATCTTCAATGTTTTCTTTAATTCTTATAAAAAACGCAAGCCACAAAGGCATATTAGTCAAATCTAGTTTTTTTTTTATTTCTACGAATGCATCCATCACCTTACCATTGTCTACAACATTACCCCATACATTTATTATTTTTTCTAGCATGGGCCTCTTATTATTAGAATATGTGCTTAATACATGCCTATTAGTATATTTATGGTTCTTTGGGTAATCACATCAGTAACGATTGACTCAACTATTATTAATACATTTTGAACTACCTCTACTGTGTGAAACATTGGAATTTTTATCTTCAACCTTATCATAATGTTTGGGGTTGCGAAAAATGAATTTTTACTATTACCCATGTCAGTCTTAACATGGGGATTCCCTTTCCCAAAGGGGTTGGATCCATTGGTGAGGAGCGAGGATTTTCTCACCAATGGTCAAGGTTTAGTTCTTATGAGGGATTTCTTGGAGCCATGGGGACACCTCAATATAGTGGTTGAATGTGTGGTTTCACCCAGAGATATTATATTAAATGGTCTCATGATATATGCACAAATAAGTGGATAAAATATCACCACCATGTCCTTCAATTATATTTTAGTTTTCACAAAGAGTTTTTAGTGATAGGAAAACCATAAGCAAGAGTGTCTGGGATTGTATTCAGGCACAGAGGGAGCAACACCCTGGGACAAGGATGCCATTTATTTTCTAGGAAATGGTGTCATCCTTTAATATAAAATCTAAGGTGCATTTGTCTATATTTTTCAAAAGAATCGAGGAAATTATAGAGGCCAAGATCCCCCCTTCCTCCTCTATAAGTAAGGATCTTGGTTTAACATATAGGGGATTAGTTGGATAATTTAAAGGGACTTAAATCATGGAAGTCGATGATCAAGGGGAAAGTTCATCACTTTTTTTGTGGTCAAGGATTTTTTTCTTACTTGTTTGAGTTAAAAGAGGATAGGGTATTGATTTTCATAAGTGAACCATATTTCCTAGGAGAAAGAGAGATGTATTTGAATAAATGGTCCCCAAATTTCACCCCTGAGAATTATATTCCTTCTGCGGTTATGGTGCAGGTTAGGCTTCCTCACCTGCCTCTTCATTGTTGGACTGATGATGCATTGAGGTGCATCAGAAATTCCCTAGGCATGTATATTGACAAGGAATAACTTAGAGATAATATGTTCTCACGTGCAAGTATTTGTGTAGAGGTTGACCTAGGGAAGGGGTTACTAGATGATATAATGATTTCTCTATAAAACTGGAAGATTATTCAACAAATGGACTATTATCAACTTCCTTTCAAATGAAAAGTGTGTCACAAATACAAACATTTTGCTAATGATTACAAGAAATCCAATATTCCAGCAATATTGAACTTAGGAGGCGATGAGTAGTGGAAAGAAGTGCCAAAGAAGTCTGGAAATGGTCCAAATCAGGGTAAGAAAAACACTTGTTTATTGGGGCCTTCTTCCTCTATGACTTCATTTCAAAATTTTAGAGGAAGGTAGGTAAAAGTGTCCTCGTCTCTTCCGTGTGGACCTTTGGTTGAATCTCCTCAAGTTTCTCTGCTTAGAAATAATAAATTTAGTGCCCTTGTCGATGGAACACTAGAGAATCATGAAGTGATCCCTCCCATTGTGGAGAAAAACCCCAATGAGGAGCCCCCTTTATCCCAAATCTCCTTAGTGAAGGAGACCCAATATGTTTTTGAGAAAGAGAAGTAAACTAATGAAGAAAGGGAAGGAATGACTAAACAAGGGAATAACAAGAATGAGGAGAGTCAAATAATAATTTGGCTCAAAGAGATTGAACACTTCAGACATGATGAAGTTACATTCCTAGAAGATAATGGTAAATAAGAGGACTTGTTGGTCTCAATGTATGATGAGGCAAAAATCAGGGCGTCTAAAGAACACCTTCTGAGAAGAACATGTCAAAAGGCTTCCAAAACTATAAGGGAAGAAAAAGATAATAAATAAATAATGTTGGGATCACAAAAAACCCTTCTAAAAATGATTGGTAATAATCATAGGCCACCTAAAGATCCTGGAATAAGAATTCCCATAAACGGAATATCCTTCAAACCCCTTAAATAATGTCAATTATCTCATAGAACTATAGGGGGTTGGGAAATGACCCAAAAGTGGCTGCCATCAAATATTTACTCAAGTCAGAAAAACCAATTATTTTGGTTCTTCTGGAGACCAATATGGAAACATAAGAAGTCATAAATATTAGGAAGAGGATATGAAAAAATAGTGGTGGGATGGAGATGGAATCAAGAGGAACATCCATGGGAATAGGCACCCTATGGAACGAGTAGGAGGTAAGTCTTATTTTTGCAAACCCGAAACAAGATCCTTTCGTAGTTTAAAATATTAAAAATTGGTTTCATATTTTTCTTGTTAAACATCTGTATGTCATCAATTTTATGGATTAAGAGGCATGATGGAGGTCAACTTTGAATCTAAAAGAAATGAAAGCTAGAAAAAATTGTATCATATCTAGTGACTTTAATGTTACTATTTCAATATTGGAAAAAAGAGCAAGAAGCGCGATCAAAGACCCCTTAAGAGAGAAGATACATGAATTAATAGTCGATTGGGACCTCATTGAAATTAAGACAATAAGGGGCTTATTCACTTGGTCTCATAAAATAAATGGGCAAGGCCATATTGCTGCAAGGTTGGATAGGCTCTTAATCCACAACAATACTTTTCTCAAGAATCAAACAAGGAAGTATAAAATTCTGTCAGTTATCACTTCAGACCATCGATCTGTTGTGACCACAAAATCCCCCCTTTACTTTTCTTTTAAAAGAAAAGGGAAAGGGCCCCCATTATAAAATCTGAACTGTAATGCATAATCCTCTAATGTTTGAGCCTATTGTTTATTCTTTATCTACCTCGAGGGAGTTGGGGGTTTGATCTTTATTGATGATTGTATTTGAGGAGGTTTTTTTATCCATTTGATATTATACTTTAAAATGTATTGATGGTGCTTCTTCACTTATGATGCTTTGTTGACATTTGTATGATGACAATTTACAAATTATGAAGTATTTGATGATCCTATGTGGTTGTAGAGTTTGACATTATATTGTATTTCTTGAATGAGTTTGTTTTTCAGGTTTTTCTGAATGGATAACTTAAATTATGCATCCTCTTACTTGCACGTTGTGCCTAATTCATTCATATTTACACTCTTATATGTTGTTCATACTCTTTAGTTTCAAACTCTTAGCTTAAATCATATTGTACCAGGCATCAACAACCCTCCATTTTCTTGTACATTTGATTGAAAATCCCCCTCCAAGAAAATTGAGCCCCCTTTTGTTATTCTTTGAAAGCTTCTTGAATTGAGTTTTTCTTAATGATTTCTCTCTCACTCTAAGAAAGATACCTCTCTTTTTGGGTTTAGTTGAGTTTTCAATTTTGGATTTTCACTTAGAAAATGTTTTGAGCTGCTTGAGTTGCTTGAGAAAAAATGAGTTCTTGATTTTTCATGAAGTTAGTACAAAATCCTATGATACACATCGAAGGAGTTACCACAAACTCCCCTAGTGTACAATGAGGAAGTTCCCTCCATCTTCTTCGGTAACCATCAAGAAATTTCCTTCAAAAGTCTCTAAAGAACTAAACTTACCACCGCACGACTTTACATAAACCACCTTGATTTGACCACAAGAGTTAGTATAAAATCCTTGAGTCAAACCAAAGGAGTTCGATTCTTACCCTCCATGACCACCGAAACACTTCGTATAAGGTCCTTCGGTTGACATCGGGGACTTTGATACAAATTCCTTCGATGTATACCAGAGGATTTCCCATAAACTCCTCTGGTAGAAATGTATAACCTCCACTACTGGCATTTATGACTCCCATATCCTTTAAAAGAGGTCCCTCGCCCTTGATTTCTTAACCATTATTTTTCGAGTGCCAAATGGAAGAAAAGGACACCAAGATGACAAGCCCAAAATTCCCACATTCCCAACCGATTTTTTACCTCACACATGGCGATTGGTATAGGTATTCCCTAATCTATTTGATATAATTTCTTTTATGATAATTTATGAGTCAAGTTAGGGTTAGGGTTTCTCTCATTTTAATTTTCATAATAAGACATGCTCCCCACCTTTGCAAGCTTTAGCTCGCGCATCTAGGGCACATTTGTTTTTTCTTAATTGATCGCTTCTTCGCTTCATGAGCTCAACCATTCTTTGCCTCCCCATTTCATGAGTCGTATGCACTTTGAGAGCCAATATCACATGTCACTACCCAAAATATTCGAAGACTATAGACTCTCTTTCCATGGATTTGATTTCTCATGACCCTAATTATGGCATGAGACCTAAGCCCCTTTTTATTTGAGTATCAAAATTTAAAGTTGATCTCTCCCCCATCACCAATGTGCAAAATCCTCAAATTTGGAAAAAATTATCAACCAAAACCTTGACCAATAGACAATCCCAGATATCATCTTTTGTCGAGTGTTTATCTCATATTCTAAAGGATTAACTAATTTTTGATAAATCATTTTGTAAACTGGGGGAATTGTTAAGAAGTTTTTTGGTCCAACTGACAATATTCATATTAAAGTCTATGGTTCATTCTGGGATTTTATCACTAAATCCTCATGTATTCACTGCAAGAGTTGAGATAAACTTTTCTGGTTTTCACATTACCCATTGGCAAAATTCGTAGGAAATGCTTCAATGCATTTGGAGGCTTTCACATAAATTCCTCCGGTGTGCTAAAGGAATCATTGACACACTTTACATTAACCTATATGGTTCACACCAGATCTCTTTACATGAACCTATCCAGTCCCATTGGAAACCTTCGCATCAATTTATGTAGTGTACGTAGAAACCCACTGGCACAAGTAACATTAATGCCTCAGATAGCCATCAGAGAAGTTCGTACAAATTGCTCTAGTTGTAATCTTTTTGGCCTTTTAAAACCTGGTTTTCGCTCTAGATTTTTCACTAAAAATTATACGTTCACAATTCCTTCTGTTATACTCTCATCGTTAACTTCTATTATACTCTCGCTGTTAATTGATGACCTCCCACCTAGTATCAACAGAAGTGACTCCTTGGGTATTTCACATGAGATACTTAGAAAAATTATTTTTGAGTATATATGTATAAATTATGGCTTCGTCTTTGCACGAAACTTATATCCCCAAGGAATATAGAAACCACTAAAGAAACTACCATCGAGGCCTCTGAGAGTGTCTTCCAGATAAAAAATGAGCCAGATATCATCGGGGAAATGTACAATGACACTTTTGGATTCCTAAAAAAGGGAGAAGATACACTCATATGGGGTGACATCTATCATATGTTTAAAAGATAGAACTTTATTAATAATGACGAGGACCAAGATGAACTCAATAATTTCAAGAACATATGAAAGTCTATAATACTTAGAGTAACATCCCATGCTGTCGTGTTTCCTTATGCTAACATCATTTCCTAGATACTTAAATATGTGGACTTAGGGAACATATACATCTGCAATGCTAGGGGAGAACCTATAGTGTGATTTTGACTCGAAGACCTAGCCAAATGATATCATTTGGATAAGGGGAAAAATAAGCTATATGGAAAACTTCTTGGTTAGTTCAATCATACAACCAAGGATCTATGTTGCATTTGGTACAATCCAAATAAGCAGTTCAAACTAAGAACCACCAATGGATATCCCACATTCGTGCTAAGAAAGCCTTATAAATACATGGAGTCCATGTTATACATGATGTAAGGGGAGTATAACGCCTCCAAATTCCATGTATCATATATGCCATTGATGTACCACTACATAGAAAAAGGATCATCATTCAATTGGGACGACATCCTATCAACAAACCTAGCAGAAGGCATCACAATGATCGTAGAATCCCTTCTTGAGTTTCCGTATGTCTTCGTACCTCATAAACATCACGTGTGTGGCCCAACAATACCCAAATATGGGTTTGGAGTGGAAGTTGTTAGATTCGACCATTCATATATATTGCAAAGTACCCTGGGAGAATAAGTATATAACAAAGTACCAAAATATCTGCAAGCACTTCCTAGATTCATTATATGAGTTCATTTTCTACATGCTAACCCCATGTATGACTGAAAAAGAAATAGTTGTTATAAAGAGGATTGAATATTGGTATGTTATGTAGCATGACACTTATATCCAGGTATATGTATTTATGAGATCCCCCCATCTACTTCCTAGGTTTGTACCAGAAAAACTAGTGCTTCAAGAAGTGGCATATCAAATAGTGATCAACAAAGTAGGGGGAGTACTTTACCAGGATAAGAAGGCTATATGGCCACTACTCCCATTATACATTCATTTATACTTATTCACAAAAAAAAAACATGCCCAAGAAGAAGTGGATATGTTGCTATCATACTAGTTCATAGAAGAGAGGTTTAGGAGGCACGACCTGGAGAAGGTTTTCAAAGAGAATTACAACAAGCTAGGCGTGCCTAGGGAATACACACAAAAGGATTGGGAGGAAGAATAAATACATTGTAATTCAAGGAATTATGATAAAGTCATCTTCAAGAGATGAGGCAAGTGCATAAGGAGGATTTTTGATGAAGAAAAAGCAAGAGAAGAGGATAGAAGGAAAGAGGAAGAAGGGGTAGAAGAAAAAAAAGATCTGCTACAACTACATCTGTGATGTCGATATCTACTGAGGAAGAAGAAACAATAACATATAAGAAGAGGAGGAAGAAATAAAACCTCCAAAAGAAGAAGAAAAACATTATTGAAAAAAAGAGGAAGATTGTTGAAGAGGATAAAACCAAGGCCAAAGCCAAGGTCAAAGACAATGTAGCAGAAAACACAACAGAAACAAAAGAAAAGGCTATTGCCCAGAAGGAATTCAAACAAAAACCAACATTCGAAAAGGAGACAATAGATGTAGCAACCGTGACAGAGGTGACACAAAATGCAGTTAAGGAAGTTTCTAGAAAAAAATATGAAGAAGAGTGACTAAAGAAGAATGATGAAAAAATAAACGATGATGCTCAACTGATAGACGTAGATATCCTAGAGATATCAACAACAAGTTCCAATGAACATGCACAATTCAACGAGATAGGTTTGGTACTTTGTACTCCATTCAGACCAAGTGAAATACCCAACTTAAAGATATTCACATACGAAAAAGTGTCGGGCAAAATTGTGGAAGAATAAGTGAATAAAGTGCCAGTGACTGGGGAAAATCCAATTTCAATTCTCACGAAAACCCCCATAATAGGAAATTTCAATGAAGACCCAATATACATAGCCTCCGCTAGCTCTACTTTCATCAATGCCACATAAGACAATGTTAAAAAATTATACCAGCAAAATATGGAGAAAGAAGCAAGGATCATGGAGCTAGAAGAGAATATTCAACAAGTAAAGATTGATGAGGGAAACCTTCAAATATTCAAGGCAAGTATAGAGAAGTTTAGAATAGAACTAGAAGAATCTATCATTGACATGTATGCCCACCTACACATGTTCCATAAAACAACCTCCACCATCATCGATCAACAAAGAATGGTACATTCCAAGAATACATAGATGAACATTATATAGGAGGACATAGATGATATAGATAGATGGATTGCGAAAAATATGGATGCACTTGTCAAACACCCTCTCCATTCAAGAATGGAGATAAAAACACATATCTATTCATTGGAGCATTTTCAACAAACTAGACAAAGGGAAAACAAAGAAACAACTAGCTCGATGGCGATCTATTTGCACTTGCACAAGGTAGAAAAAGAATTGATCAAGAGGTATTGACTTTCCTGGTTAGAATAACTTGGAAATAATGTCATAATGGAAGAATTGGTTGATAATATATAGCACAACACAAGCTACAAATGAGAAGTCATAGAGTCATCTACCACAGTAAAGATAGAATTAATTAAGCAACATCTCATACAAACAACCAAAGTTCATACTATGATTAAGGCGTTCATGGCTACATTATCAAAGGACATGCAGACCCTCAAAGACAACACAGCCATGCATGTAGGGACCCTGGAGGAATTAGCATACCACCAAATCTCAACACTGTATGATCAACTGGAAATGTGGATAGCATATATCAGGGACAAGATTCTATGAAAGAGATAAAATAACAATTCGAAATTGTTGTTAACTGCATCCGATTTTGTCTTTTCCCACCCACCCTCAATTCTTTCTTTTCCCCCTATGTGTGTCACAATATTAGGCAAGGAATCTGAAAGGTCTCCTTTTGTAACAGTTTCTTTATGAGAATACAAGAAGTCACATTCAAGACCTAGGAATAACTGTGTAAATATGGAAAGAGACCCACTTTGAATCGACTCTTCAAGCTTTGTATACACTCTAGAACTCATTTTGGAGAAAATACTTGGTTAATGAATATTGAGAAGCCCTCAGGGATAATTTTTCGAAAGAGAGAATAAATTCTATGTGTTGTTGTTTTGTTGTGAACTATTTCAAGCGAAATGTATGTTGTTCACATAGGCTGTAATGACATATTTGCTTATAGACTAATCTAATGCAATCTGTGTAACTCTTGTAGTTTTTCTATTCCTTATTATATTTATATGTCCTAAGCATATGAGTCGTTGATGTATGCAGAAATATAGTTTAGAATTTTCTAGTTATATATTTTCATGCATATGTTCTAACTTTGCATCTTCATTACAAATATCTATGTGAGGTTTTAAGATGAGTTTAGTTTCATTTACAACTCATTCGGTTATGTTAATTCTCTCCTAGCTAGGATAACATAGAATATATTAGAAGTAGATTATATTTATTTCCATACATAACATTCATCTACATATTTCCATTGCATAATCATCCATATTCACCCTCATAATCAGTAATGGAATCCAAGCCAAAATTCAGATGGGTCTCCTAAGCCAAACAATGCATAGTCTAATTGGGACTTTGTATTAGGAAGTACCCCTTACTGTTGTTGGGCATTTCCTCCTCGTCAAAAGAATTGGTGCTAGAAGGAGGGCCTAAAATTGTATGGCTTACATAAACACACAACATAATCACAACTAGTCCTCTGGAAACACTCATGTTCCAACCATTTTTCTTAACATCAATTCAAAATAGGAGATTACCTTTGAAAACATGAACCCTGCATTCAAAAGTGCCACTGGCAGTCCTAAAACCCATGCATAAACTTGGTTTCCTATACCCTACAAATAATTTACTGAAACTTGTTGTATCACTTGAGATGACACTAGGTTCTTGGGTAAGTTACCCACAACCTCCAAACTTTCCAGGAGGAGGACTACCCATTTAAGATGACCAAACAACCACCCCAACATTTTGGTTAACTATGTTGAAGATTTAACTAAAACCACTTTCCAGGAGGTACTC
>SNQJ01S0015710.1:71825-93110 GCA_010110895.2 Picea sitchensis | reverse complement strand
GAAGATCACAAGAAGAATAACCATGCACAAGAATTTATCCTGGGAAAACCCTTCTCAACCAAGGGAAAAAAACCAACAATACTTTGCTATACTGCCAAGAGAAGATCCACCATCCACCACCAAACCTAGCACATAATAGGTTGTTGCTATGACTGAGAAACCTAGCTCCTAGAGAACTGCGAATTGCAGTCCTCATAATTTCAGACCTCCAACTTCAGACCATGCGATGAGTTAGTATGTAAGAGATGATCCACAATGGGGATCTATCTCTTATTTATACAATACTTAACTCAACCAAAAGACACGACACTTGTCACAATAGGGCCAACCTGTACAACTTAATAATATAATTAATAATTCACAATATTAATTATCTTTACATGGTGGGGCTGACTTGTATCCTTTACAACATAAATTAGGGTTACAAAAAATCTTACTCTCAGACAATATAGCAAGGGATCCACACATCCTCTAGTGCTCAGCCACTAGGGACACGTCCACCTGTGCTCAACCACAGGGACGTCACTCTCAACAGATCACTCAACTGAGTCCACAAGAGTACCATCTGGAGAGCCATCTCAAGTCGACTCAACTAAGTCCATAGGAGTACAAGGCAGGAGACCATCTCAAGCCAACAACTCAGTCCAGAGGAGTACAAGGCATGAGACCATCTCAAGTCATCTCAATTCAGTCCAGAGGAGTAGACAAGAGACCACACGTCATAACAACTCAGTCCAGAGTCTGACGCACATTCAACACATGGGCACACATCGTCTCAACTCAGTTCAGATGAGAACGATACACCCATCACATGGGCCCTCTCACAGATTGACTCAACTCAGTCCAGAGGAGAGCGACCTGGAGAATGTCACACGACGCTGCAATCATCAACATGAAGAACAAGTTACCAAAGGCAACTTCCTATAATAGAGTGTTACTTGGAGTACAAGTCAACGTAAATTAGAGTTTACTTGATGTACAAGTCAACCTAAGAAAAAACTTGCGTAGAGTGCAAGTCAACATGGAAAAGGCTTGGAGTATAAGTCATGTAGATAAACCTTTCACAATAGAGGGCACATGTCAATTGCTTGCAAGGCAAGCAACCTCATTCTTCGAGAAACCTTTCAAGTGGGGTGCACTCCCCCATCTACTCGAAATAACCTGTAACTAAGCCACAAGTAGGGTGCGCACTTCATCTTGGTTAAAATACAAGATGAGATCATGAAAAAGCACATGCCAAAAATATACCACGGCACTCATCCCATTGCTAAAAATAGAGTGCATCAAAAATATCAAAGTGTTTGGAGTATTCTGAAAATTAAAACACATTTTCATTGCTGGAAGGGCAATCCAGGCTTGATGTTTTTAGAATTGGCAAAAACCTTAAGTATTGCCTAATTTTGACTTTCTCGGCATTAATTAAAAGTTACGGGGTTTCTTGTCCATAGCCATATGAAGCCACCCATATATAAGATTTCCAAAATAAAACTCTTAATTTTCACCTAATTTTTCATGCTCTCTAATCGTCACCAAAATGGAAAATTTGCACACATTCTATCCTCCATAAAAGGTATCCAAAATGTCATTGGTTTCCAAAAAGTAGAAACCCTAATTTGACTTTCTTTGAGCGTCACTAAAACTGAAGCATGAACGTTTCTTCATATAGGGTTTCTAAAAATATGAATGTTCTAAACATAGAAATTTCTAAAATAGCAAGGCTCAGAAATCTGAATTTATCCTTTTGAAGCTTTCTCCTTCCCTTGCATTATTGCATACATCATGTATTGCATGTCATATGCAAGAATGGGAAACACATTGGACTTGAGGAAAAAATGAAAAAAATGGCAAACTCTGTAATGGTATGAATGTGCACTAATCCCTAAAGAAAAGTGCGATGAATATATCATGCAAGAAACCTGTTCAATACTTAATTCTAATAATGAGGATTTGTGACCATGTGCTAAGTTTGGCTAAAGCACTCACGAATCATCAATGTTGAATCAATCAAGATGTATCAACGATCCATTCATGCCGAATCAATAAAGATGTATCCATGATCTGTCGGTGCTGGCTTAACTGCTAATGTATCCACAAATTGTCGATGCTGAATTAATCAAGATGAATTTTTGAGAAGTTCAATTTGAGTGATAACACTAGCTCCATCTCGGGAAAGAATCCCTCTGCAGGATGTTGAGAATCCCAAAACTTCGGAACCAATGAGAACTTATAAAACTTGGAACTGGGGACTGACTCAAATCAATCATAGACTCAATATGGCACTGAACGTGAATTGACTCGACTTGTTGACCCACTTGTAATCCAAAGTTTGCAACATGATTGAAGACTCTCAAGGACCTAGGATGAAAGCATTTTGGATCCCAAACATGTACGCCAAAGGTTATTTAGATTTTAAAAACCCTAAGTTGGATATCGGATTAAAACTCATTTTGACAAAACCAACAATTTTGACAACCAAACTATATCACGGGGACACTTATTTTGCTCAAAACCACTGAAAAAGAGACAAACTTGGCTTGTTTAAAACCACTTTTTTGGTAAGCAAATTCTACTTTTTGGAAATAAACCTAGACTCACCTAAACGACTCAAAGACAATCGTGAATGAAATAGCTAGACTCAAAGCAAATAATCTGCATACTTGTTCAACTGAAGAAGGATTGAACTTATTCAACTCTAACCTTCTCTAATCACCTAAAAATTTTGAACTTTTTTTCTTTTTCCCTTTTTTTCTCTTTTTTGGATTGGGGACTTATCACCCTTAACTGAGATAGAGACATGAATGATCAATATACTCAAATAACCAATACAATCATTCATTTAATCACTTGATCCTACAAACCTATCAACATAATCATACATGATGCCAGTTATGAAGTCAGATGATTTGGAAATATGTATTCATATGCTTGATTGTCAAACTACCAAGCAACGCCTTTGGTTGCAACTCAGAACATGGATTATCACTAGTCAGTATGGAAAAGGTAGAAAAGCTAGGACCTTTCTGAATTGCCCCCCAAAATACCTCTGCCATCCTCAATCAACAGGATCATCATGAAAATCGATATCCAAGTAATGGTTAAACTGAGAATCAAACTGAGGAATAAAATCAGATTGCAGGATCATTACCAAACTGTGAAAATAAGGATCCTCTGGCTGAACCAAAAGCTGTCTTTCCTGTTGCAGCTGCCAGCAATACTTCAACAGACCGTTCCTTTTGAATCAACATTGTCATAGGAAGGGACAATAAATTCTCCTTTTGATGCAAGTCTTCATGGCTGGTTTGCTACACCTTCTCTCTTCTAAAGGAGACGGGGAATCCAAATTAGAAAGAACATTTTCATTGGGTTTATGAATTTTAGAACATTCCTCTTGCCCCAAGTTAGACATAAAACTTGAGATATGAGGCATATTTTCATTGGGCTCAGGATCCCTGTTGATATTCGCAATTGCTTCATTTGACTCCTTGAACATCTTCATTGGGTCTATATATGTCACAACATTCCTCTTGCCCCAAATCATACATACAACTTGAGACATGAGGCATATCTTCATTGGGCTCAAGAATTCTCAACTGATTCATTTGACTCCTCATTATGTTCAGAGAAGGAAGGAATGAAATAAGGCATAGTAGATCATCAGAAATAGCATCACATACCATTTCTTTTGCAAGATCCAAGGACAATTGCAGCTCCAAAGTCATCTTTGAACCAACTATCTTTTTAGAAAAGGTCCTCTTCATCATTGTAATCCTAATCACATGCCAAGTCTTCTGCAAGCTGGAAGTCTCCTGTGTTTGCAGAAATATACTCACAAAGATTATCATCTTGATCAGTTTCATCTTTTCCAACATGATGATAAATTTTCTGAACTTTTGGCAAGAGTAAAAGCTGTTATTAAATATTCAGGGGGCATTTTTTTGCGCACTCTTTTTAAGATGAAGCGAAATTCCAAATCAAAACCCTGAAAATATATATCCAAAGCACAAGGCTCTGCTGGTCTGAATGATGGATAGATCCTTGCAAATGCCTTGGAGAATCTAAGTTGAAATTCCAACAAAGATTTATCTTCCCTTTATTGGATGCGAGTGAACTTAAGTATAAAATATATGTGATCTGAAAGACAACTGTACGACTCCGTACAGCCACTTTTCTGCTAGCTGGGCGGCCGTACCAGCTGTATGGTACTCTTGTGGTGGCTTGGGTTTTCTTTCTTCTGCTGTGCTAGGCTGTAATACTCTTTGCCAGAACTACTCTGCCCTTATTAACACCCATACGACACGCTCTTAGCCTCCTTTGGCGATCCGTACCAGTTGTACGACCTCCTAGCTACTTGGTGCGAGTTCTGGGTGGCTCGATTTCTTCCTTGGCAGCCTATATCTTTTCTCTCTTGCTGATATCTTGCACTTGAAAAAAGCTTGGGGCCCTACTCATCCTTTTCCTTGCTAATATGACCCAACTTGGCCTCCTCTTGACCCTACTCAGCCCCTCCTTGACTGGTTCGACCCAACCAGTCACTAGCTCTTTTTGGAAGAACTACTCTCACTCAGCTGGTTGTCCTTTCTTGAGATGTCTGAGAAATGAGACTTTCTTGGTGTTTTATAAACCCTAGCCTTTCTCTCATTCAATCCTGATTCCTGGCCCTTATATCTTCACCTCAAGATCTAGATCTGACGATGGGGACTTAATCAAGCATTGAGACAACTTAAGTCACATCCAATGGTTGTGACTTAATCTCATGTTGACTTAAGTGATCCCCACCATCACTAAGTTGTCTAGACATCATGGGGCCCCTTCCACACTACTAGACACCCCTAGTGTGGAAGTACTTGCCCGAGCTACATACTCTAACATCATCTGCCCTCCACCATGCGATTAGACCAACCATGATGAATATGAAGAGATAATTTTAACAAATCGGTGTGGTTGTATTCACATAAGTAGGAGTCACCAGGTGAGGTCTCATAACCAATACCTGTCAACCGTTCTCACCAAAATAATTAGGAACAATCTTCATCCCATGATGGAGTTTCCAAGTGAGATATGAAAATCTTCAAAGTCACTGCTCACCATAGTATGTGTAGTTGTACTACTAATCAGGGAAGCTTGGAGTGTGGTCCTCGATAACAATCCAAAAATGTTTATTCACCTGGAATTACTTTGCTGAAAGAACCCAAAGGTGTCCAGATAACTTCAAGAAGTTGGTCCGCGTCACTGATTTAACTTCCTCTCATATCTGAATTGGTGCATGCCAATTCGAGGGGGGTATCCCTAAATGACTTGAAGCTTCAGTTATGAACTATCGGGGGAATGTAACACCTCAAATCTGCAACAAAAGCTTGCTGATGTGTACTAAAATTCCTAAAAATATGCAACTTCTTCAAATCAACAAGCATTAACTTCAACTTTATGATTATATTTGTCAAAACAAGTAATGATTTTTATAAATTTGAGATAATCACCCCCTCTATCTGCAAAAAAGTTGCAGAACAACAAGCTAAATTGATCAAAAAGGTAAGGAAACACTTTAAATGAATGTTTTGTTGCTGATATAAAGCATACTCCTCACAAATCTGCAACTTAGCTTGAAAACCAGCAATGGTATTATAATATTTGTGCCTTGAAAACGTTTATAAATCAACTTTTGTTAATTATGACCAGTGCCTTGTCCTAGGAATTATGGAGTGAAGTGAAAATAAAACTTGTAAGGCAAACAATGCTATTTGAATATCACAAGTTCATGCACTCGAGAAATAAAAATTCAAACATGCAAGAGAGCTATGCTAGATAGAATTCTTGCACACGAGTACTTTCATATTGGTTGCCAAAAGATGCTAATTCAATCTTCATTACTGAGAGTTGTAGAAGAACAAAGTTCCAAGTAAGTTGGATACAAGTTAACATGCTCAAAGATCTTGGGGGATATAAATAATCACATCAAGAATCTTGCAATCTCCTCACACCAGGCGAAGTTCAACTATGGTAGTGAATGCAGGAAACTCAACCAGTGCAATAGCATAATTGCTTGCTCAAAAGTCTAAGTCTCAAGGGAAAATAATGGAAGCAAGAAGACGGAAGGATGAAGACACTGAAGATTATCTCATTTGCTTGGACTCTTTCTTATAGCTAACAGAGTCTAAAATTGGTGGAAGACCAAGAATAGAATTGGGCCTGATTTGGAGAGTATCTTAAAAATAGAAGAGAGCACCCTCCTTAGGGCTTCATCCATGCAGCTTGTCTTGAGAAAGAAACTAGAATCTCCAACTTGTTAGATCTTTTACCTTTGTTGCTTGGTGAGTTTTCTCCAACAGTGACGGCACTCCAGCTTCACTGTTCTTGGTTCCTGTGCACAGTAGCAAGGAGAGGGAAGTGTGTTTGAGGGCACAACACAAATGGATTAAAGGAGGCACACAACCATTATGTAGGAGAGAGATGGAGAGGGCGCATGCATTCCTGCAGCATGCATGTGCCAACCTTAGAACACTTCCAGAATTAAATTGCTATTCAGATTTAGCACCTTAGTTAGCTTCTCCATTTCAGAGTTTGTTTCTACATGCATTATATATTGTTAGAGTGTGGCGCATATCACTAGGCCTTCTAGGGTGTTTACATGAGCAGTTGAGGAGGGTGCAATTCTCAAGGAGTGTGCATGCATGAATGCTATGGTTATCCTCTAGTTGCTGCACACTATTTCTGGCACTTCTATTCATGCCAGAGGGGGCACATGCTAAGTGGATTAGGGTTAGGGTTTGACTAAGGCACCTTGGGCGCTTCATGTATGTGACCAGATACATTGTATCTACCCTTTGTCTCTTGTTTTATAGAAAAGCTTGGGGCTCACCATTGTGTTGGTTGCTGAGTTTGAGTTTTGAGCTATTGTAATGTAAGTTCTCTTCTTTCAATGAGTATAAGATAGATGCAGTACTGTGTGTTCCTCATTTTCTATTTGCTATTTGTAATTTCCAGCAATATGTATTGGTAGATTAATGTATTCATAAATTCTTGTTTTGATTAAGGCTTTCAGTTTTTAAGCTACATAGGTTTAGGTTGATTTATCTAAGTGCAGAATCTGCTTACCATGCGCAAAAAAATTAACATGGTATAAACGCACATTCAAAATCCTCCAGATTTGCGTATGGAGTGGGTTGCTACCTATGAGAGGGAGTTGTTGGAGGGTTTCAATGGGCGTGATGCTTGAGCTTCAATGAATGAAGCAGAGTCAGACTTTTTATGGGTTGTTGGGTGAGATGCCTAGGATATTCCAATGATTGGACGGTTGTTATTGGCCTGAGATAAGGGATCTGCACCTGGGATAGGTTGGGGATCTGATATCTTTTGAGTCTGATCTGTTTGTTCAAGTGTGCTTTTGGGGGTTGCAACAATGGACAGTTTTGGTCTCCGAGAGTGTCACATGTTGGAAGGCACTTCCAACTTTGTATCATGGAAGTGTAGGTTGTACAATCACTTGGAGAAAGTTGAATTGTGGTACTTGTGGATATGGAGGTTGCACCTCCCATTGATCCCAAGGACTTGGTAGAGCACACTAAGAAAACATCCAAGGCAAAGTGAATTGTCCTTGATTTGGTGAAAGATCACTTGATACTTCACATTGGAAAGAAGAAGACGGTGAAGGGGATGTTTGATGCCCTGGTCATGTTGTACCAAAGTGGCAACTTGTGTTATAGAATATTCTGAAGAACAATCACATTGATACTTGCATGAGCATGACTAATATTGTAACGAGCTATCTGATAAAGATCACAGAGTTGAGAGAGTAGCTTGTTGCCATTGGAGAAGAGATTGATGAGAGTTAGCTTGTTTGGATCACTCATAGTGGCTTTGGTCCATCGTGGCATCACTTTGTTCAATGTATTTTTTCTTGTGAGAAGTTAGCCACTTTTAAAAAATTGTGGGATGATTTCATCAGAGAGTAGACAAGATTGGAGATGGTTTTAATGTGTTTCGAGGAAGCACAATACCTAGCCCTCACCAGGAAGGTGAGAAAAGGAGGAAAGAAGGGAGGATCCGAGGAGGGTCAAAAGGAGGAAGACTCGGGATTTCCAAACCATGGGAAGAAAGATCTGAGCCATGTAAAGTGCTTTAAGTGCCACAAGTTTGGTCACTATGCCTCTAAGTGGATTGAGAAGAAGGGGAAGGGTAAGCAACAACAACAACAAAAGCAATTTGTGGGGAGTGCATAAGCTTTCGCAAGTGCTAATGAGCTTACATATAGATTGGAGACAATCTTCTCCATGGTGTCGTGCTTTTCCACTAATAGTGTTTCTGGTGTCAGGTGGTATGTGAACATTGGAGCTTCTAGGCACATGAAAACCAACAAATTAGCTTTCTTTAGACTAGAAGAGCGAGATTTCAGCATGTAGGTGAGCTTGGTGATGATGCCAATACTTAGTGATTGGGATGGGCTCTATCTCATTCCGCATGCCAACAAAAGATCTTTTTTAGCTACATGAGGTGTTGTATGTCCTTGGTTTAATCAAGAATCTTCTTTTGGCTTCTTGTCTAACAATTCTAAAGTGTATGGTTGAGTTTGATGATCAACAAGTGATCATCAAAAAATGCAGCCATAATCCTGGTTGAGTTTTGGCCAAAGGAGTGCGTGAAGGTGGCCTTTACAGGTTGCTAGTAGATCCTATGAAGCATGGCGTTTTGGTGCATAACAGTGACACTCTATGTGAGCAGCCCTAATCTTGGTTGAGTTTTGGCTAGAGGAGTGCATGAGGGTGGCCTTTATAGGTTGCTAGCAGATCCTATGAAGCATGGAGCTTTGGTGCCCAGCATTGGCACTTTGTTTGAGCTTTAGCACAGATAATTAGGTCACTTACACTATGGATGTGGTCTTTAGTAGGTTCCAAGAGTTCAAATTCCTTGTGGAGAACTACACATGGAAGAAGATGAAGGCATTGAGATTGGATAATGGAGCAGAGTATAACTCTAAGGAGTTTGATTCATTTTGCAGAGAAGTAGGGATCAAGAGGGAGCTAACAGTGCGTTACTACTTGCAACAGAATGAGGTTGTTGAAAGGAAGAATATTTTTATTGTTGAGACGACGAAGGCTATGGTTCATGACCTAGATTTGTCTATGTTCCTTTGTGAGAGGCATGTAGTGCATTTGTCTACACCTTGAACAAGTGTCCTCACAAGATATTGAAGGACAAAACACTAGAGGAATCTTTCATTGGTGAGAAACCCTAGGTATCACACTTTTATGTTTTCAACTACCTTGTATATATTCATATTCAGGAGGAGAAAATAACTAAATTTGAACCCTCTAGTTTGAAGGGTGTTTTTATTGGATATATTGACTCCTCCAAGGCTTATAGAGTCTAGATTTCATCATAGCGGATGGTAGTAGTGAGCCAAGATGTGAAGTTTGATGAGGATGCATGGTTCTCAAGGTCCCAAGAGCCTCTAGCACAGGTTAAGGAGGGAGAAAAACATGCTGTCCTAAATGCTGATCCAAAGAAATCAGAAATTTCAGAATCAGATCAGCAAGGTTTTCAAAGGTGGAATTGATGCTTTGGTAGTTTCTAGTGCAACTTGGAAGCCTAGATGGCTTACCCAAACATTGCAGGATGCATAGGAGCAAATTGGAGCTCAAAAGATGTTCTTTCATGTGATCATCGTCCAAAAATGTTCCAAATTATGTGGCATTGATGTCTTCCATCATTGATGCAGAGCCTTCTAGTTATGAGGAGGTAGCATGTGAGCAGGTATGGTAGAATGCTATGGTGGATTATAACTCACTCATGAAGATTGATGTTTTGGAGATTTTGTTGAGACCAATGGGGAAGCTTGTGATTGATTGCAAGTGGCTATGCAAGGTGAAGCATGTAGCATATGGCAACATAGAGAAGTACAAAGCTTGGTACGTAGTGAGAGGGTTCTTGCAGAGAGAGGGATCTGACTATGAGGAGACCTTTGCCCCACTTGCTAGTTATACTTCCATTAGGTTCATTATGTTTTTAGCATCAGTTTTTGGTTGGCATTATATCAGATGGATGTAAAAACAATGTTTCTTATTGGTTTGATTGAGGAGGAAATATAGATCAATCAATTGAGAGGCTTTGTGGTGCATGGGCAAGAGACTCATGTGTGCAGATTGAAGAAGTCCCTTTATAGGTGAGGCTGGCACCACATGCCTAACATGCAAGGATTGGTGAGTACTGTTAGGTTTGGGCTTCACTATAACTACAATAAATCCCAATATTTATTATTTTTTAGATAGATATGATCTACTTTTTTAAGCCTTGTACGTAGATGATCTTGTACTTACAAGTAGTTTTGAGAAACTCATAGAATGGTGCAAGATAGAGTTGGCACATGAGTTCTCTACGAGGGACATCAACTTTATACACTATTTCTTGGGTCTAGAGGTTTGGTAGAGTCCAGGTGAGGTTTTCGTCAGACATGGTAAGTATGCTGTCGAGATTCTAAAGAGATTTCATATGATGGATTGTAAGCCCTTGGCTACTCTTATGATATCAAATCTAAAGTTATCAATAGATTTAGAGTTAGATTTGGTAGCTCCTTCGAACACATTTCCTAGTTATGTTGCATTGATGTCTTCCATCATTGATGCAAAGCCTTCCAGTTATGTGGAGGTAGTAGGTGAGTAAGTATCACAAGATGCCATGGTGGAATTGTGCCTAGACTAGAAGGGAAATCGGTCTAGGTAGTTGTACAAGGGGAAGCATGCATATGATGGCAACATAGAGATGTACAAGGCTTGTTTCGTAGTGAGATGTGTTATCGCTCAATCTCTACTTGCCCAAAGCCCTAAGGCAAGTAGCCTAAGATTGGTGTAACAGGAGGGTAATCCTGTCACTGCCACCTTAACAGGATACCCTTTTCTATTTAGGAGTAAAGACCCACTCCAAGGGAGACGTCCCAGGACCTAGTGGGTTGATGGAGGGGAAAAAGACAAGGTATACCAACCCTCTCTCTAGGTCACCAAAGTTGAGTAATGTCACTAATGTGTTGAAGGGTCAAGGGAAAATGAGATGGATTCTACCTGCCCCTTACCAATGAAACAACAAACATTATGACAATAATCAATGATATCGATGCTTGAACAATATAGTGACTTTATGATAAAGATCTGYTACTAGACAAGTACATGCATGAAAAGACAAATGTGTAGCAGTATTCAATGAAGTAATGACAGCTATAATGTATCCAGAAAATGTAACTTGTTTGGAGTCTTTGGACAATACAACAAAATATTGAAAGCTTCAAGATAATAATGCTTTGTCACTTGCAAGTTCTAGAGATAAGTCCAGCAATAAATGAACTCTAATAAGCTGTCCAAGAAGACTGTAATAGCAGTAAAACAGAAGTGATGACAGCAATAACAACCTTCAGAAATGTACTTTAAAGAGACAATTAAATGTAGAATTTAATTCTAATTGATTGTTCTTTGCCTTATACAAATTCTGGGCTGATTAATATGGTTAAATGAGGTTGAGAGTGCTGCAAAATGATGACTGTAGCAATGACAGTAATAGCAGCAAAATAAATTATGACAGCTGTAACAACCTTCAGAAGTGAACTTTAAAAGGCAATTGAACACACACTTTGGCATTTATTGATGGCAACTTGCCTTGTACAAATTCTGGGCTTGTTATAAGATGGTTAGTAGGCTGATAAAAGCTGCAAATGATGGCTGTAAACAGTGAATTTAGGCAGCGACAACTCAGCTGTAATTTTCCTAAAACTAAGCTAGCAAGTTAGTTAGAATTAGTAGGGTATCAAGTAGAAGATTGAGTTGAAAAGTTGATGACCTTTGTCAAAGGTCAAGGGAGGATGACTAGTGCCTTTCTTGGGTGATGGAGTCTAAGTAGGCGACTTCTTCTAAGGCTGATAGTAGATGATTTTACACACAATCCAAGAGGGAAAAAGACCTAGGAGTAATACCTTAAGTCCTCCTAGATTTTTGATCTCAAGAAAGGAGGAGGCTAGGTAGGCACTTCTAGGCCCTAGCGCCTCCTTCTCCTTGGATTTTTGGTGGATGAAAAGTGTTATGCATAATAACTAGATGTAAACCTCTAGAGAGCTAGCACTTTAGGGCCCTAGGGTTTCACTAGTGACTAGATCAATTCAATAAAGGTTGGCAAATGAAAAGCAAGAAAGTAGCACTTAAGTTTCTTACTTCAAGCATAAGTTAAAACATGCAATTTCATAATCTTGTATGAGTAAGCAAACCATTACCATAACCGTTAACAATGACAAAGTAAAAATCTACTTACTTGCACCAAGAATAATCATGTAAAACCATGCAAGATTGCCACAAAACTCACCAAATTGGTCCAAGTGCCAAAATAAGCCTTAAAAGAGAGATGCGCCTTGCTCAAAACAACCAAATAGCCCTAATAGGGCGCAAATTTTAGTCCTTGTCTCCTTGACAAGTTGTTATGATAAAATGAAAGTACTTTTGTCTTATTTATACAAAACTTTGACCTTAATTAACTTTTAGATCAAAAACAGGGTTGACCTGGCTAGTTTATTACAAAAATTAAAATTTGACAAAATAAAATTAATTTGCATCTAAGAATCCCTCCAAGAGTGACGTCATGCCCCTCTAGGGTGACGATGGGCCTCAAGTGCAGAATGTTGGGCAAGGGAGATGAAGTGTTGGGCCTCCAAAGGCCTAAAATATTGTCCACACGTGCCAGTAGCCTCATGAATGCCTCCAAAGTGACAACCCTAGCTCATGGGTGACGTCTAGGGCTGCAAAGGTGACGTCCAAGGCCTTCGAAGGCCAACGTTCAAGTGGGAGGAGCATGAAACCCTGGGTCTAGGTCTACCAAAGTCGCTCCAAAGGCAATGCCCTTCCTTTTTCCTGTGTGAGCCTTCAATCTCTGTCTTGCTCCTTGGCTGGGGTCTCAGCATCCATCGGTGGGCTTTGAGCCCTCATGAAGGTCCGAACTAGTCATTCCCTCATGCACACCTGTTCACCGGGCAAGGTCCTGCAAAGACAATAAATACGCCCTCCACGGGTCCATAAGTCACAACGATCATAGCATGTAAATCACATCTAATAAATCACCCGAACATGTGCATCAAACTGCCCTAACCCCAAACAAATGCTCAAAGACGTTATGCAATTTGACAATTTTAGGTTTGGAAATGTCTCAGAGTGTCCTATTGGGCTAATCTCCCTCAAGTCTAGGATGTTTCCCAGGGGGAGTTTGGTCCAAGTCATGTAAGTGTATGAGGTGGCATGGGGTGCACGTGATAGTAGGGAAATGTAGAGTCTTACCTGTGGGTGCCTTTGTGGAGGGTGAGCCGCAACTTGTCATGAATGCAATTGTTTCCTAGCCCATTCATTGCCATTATTCTTAGCTTTCTTTCTTTTGATCTTTGCTCTTGTGCTACAAGGAAATAGTTGAGGGCCACTATCCTGGCTTGGTGACCAGAGGTGACAGTGTCATCCACAAAACATTTCACGGCAATGAGAAGGCTGGCTCGTGATGAGATCCCCTTTCTCTTGGCTACGCAACCAAGATTCACTACCCTAGTTTGGTGACCAAATAGGTGGTAGTGTCATACTGCTACATGTTCATGGTCATAATAGGATGGCTCGTGATGAGACCTCCTATCCATCAACTGATACCTTGAGTGTTCATGTTATCTTGTGGGTCCCCTTTTCTTACTGAGAAGCTTTTCACTGCTTTCTCGGGGATCCCTGGGCGAAGCATCTCGAAGGTTTCAAAATTGGCTTTTAACCCTTGCCAACTACTTTTACCCTTTGGGCCTTTAGCCCCTTCTTCCCACAAGGTAAGGTACAACCCTTCCTAGTGTAGCCTATCACAATGCCCAAAAGATGGGGAGATGGAAGGAATAAAGATGGAAAGTGGTAAGTATGGGGGGAACGGACGATGACTCTTCAAAGATCCATCTAGTAGCAACCCATCCTAAAAGGAAATCAACTTACTAGGGCACCGTGTCACCCTCCCAGGTTTAAACAAGGCAAAGAGCATAATTTCCAAGAAAATGTCATGAAATCAAGAAAGACTTAATGCAACATGTTTAAGTGCTTCAAATATTGGAGTGATATATACCATGATACTTGGACTGATTACCTCATGGAGCAAGACCCATTGCCACTTCAGGACCAAACCGGTGGGATGGATACTGTTGCTGGTGATATGTGGACTGCACTGAAGACAAGAGGGGCCCTTCGGGGCTATGCTTAGGTTGTCCGGCTCTCGACACTCCATGTCTAGGACCTGTGGGCCTCGAGACATGATCTCCTTAGTTATCCCTAGGGTAGGGGGTAATAAGAGGATTCTCCTGGAAAGAGGGAGTTGACTATAAGGAGACATTTCCTCCAGTTGCCAGGTTTATTTCTCTTAGGACCATCTTGTCTTTAGCATCAATTTTTGGTTGGCAGTTATATCAGATGGATGTAAAAACAACCTTCCTTAATGGTGTGATTGTGGAAGAAATATATGTTAATCAATCAAGAGGGTTAGAGGTGCATGGCCAAGAGATCCATGTGTTCAGGCTGAAGAAGGCCTTTTATGGGTTGAAGCAGGCATCACGTGCTTGATATTCTAGGATTGATGAGAACCTATTAGTCTCGGGCCTCATGAAAATTTTTGCAGATCCCAAACTTTATTATTTATTTGATAGGTCTGATCTACTTGTTTTAGTGTTGTATGTATATGATCTTATACTTACAGGTAGTTGTGAGAAGCTCAAAGCATGGTGCAAGACAGAATTGGCACACAAGTTTGATATGAGGGACATTGACCTTATGTACTATGTCTTGGATTTAGAGGTTTGGCAGAGTTTAGGTGAGGTCTTCCTTGGACAGGGTAAGTATGTAGTTGAGATTTTGAAGAGATTTCAGATGATGGATTGTAAGCCTTGGCTACTCCTATGATACCAAATCTGAACTTATCAACATATTCAAATTCATATTTGTAGATCCATCTGTGTACATGCAATTGATTGGTTACCATATGCATATAGTGAATACCATACCTGATATTTGTTTTGTGGTGAGTACTTTGAGCCAATAAATGGTTGAGTCGAAGCAGATTCATTAGGTGGTTGCAAAGCATGTACTTTGATACTTGAAGGGGTACAATACATCAGGGTCTGAGGTATGTAGGAGATGGTGAGTTGATGCTGCATGGTTTGTGGATTCTGACTTGGCTGGAGATGTAGGTAGCAGGAAGAGTACTTCGAGGTTCTGTTTCAGTTTGGGGTCAGTTATGATATCTTGGTTTAGCAAGAAGCAGGCATTAGTGGCACTTAGTTCGATAAAGGCAGAATACATAGCAGCTAGCTCTGCTAGTTGTGAAGCTATGTGGATTCACAATTTGATTACAGAATTGACTGACGAAACGTCTACTTTGGTATATTGTGACAATCAAAGTTATATTAGATTCTCTGAGAATCCATTGTTTCACGACCGCTCTAAGCACATAGACATGTGGTACCATTTCCTCAGGGATAGAGTTCATAAGTGTGCAGTGATTCTAGAGTATGTTCCTTTAGATTCGTAGGTTGCAGAGATTTTGAAGAAGCTCCAAGGGGAAGTTTAAGATGTTTAGGGAGAGACTGGGTTTGGTGGAGAACGCTTTTCTTGCAAAGAGGGACTGTTAGTTTTTTACCTTTGTTGCTCTGTGATTTTTCTCCAGCAGTGATGGAGCTTTACCTTCATTGTTCTCGGTTCCTGTGCACAGCAACAGAGAGAAGGCAGTGTGTATGTCATATGAGGGCACAACACTAGTGGAATAAACGAGGCACACAAAAATTATGTAGGAGAGAGATGGAGAGGGCTCATGCATGCCTTTAGCGTGTGTGTGCCAACCTTCGAACACTTCCAGAATCTCAGATTTAGCAGTTCAGTTAGCTTTTCTATTTCTGAGTTTGTTTCTGCATACGTTATCTATTGTTAGAATAGGGCATATATCCATAGGATTTATAGGGCGCTCGGAGGAGTTGAGGAGAGCACAAATCCCAAGGAGTGTGCATGCATGCCACAATTATCCTCTAGTTGGGGTGCACTATTTTTGGCACTTCTATCTATGCAGACGGATGCACTGGCCGAGTAAATTAGAGTTAGGATTTGACTAAGTCAGCTTGGGTGCTTCATGCATGTCACGAGATACATTGTATCTTCCCTTCGTCTCTTTTTCTATAAAAGAGACTTGGGGTTCACTATTGTGTTGTTTGGTGAGTTTGAGTTTTGATTTATAGTAGTGTAATTTTTCTTCTTTCAGTAAATAGAAGATAGATGGTATTGAGTGTTCCACATTCTGTATTTTCTGTTCGTAATTTCCAGCAGTATGTGTTTGTAGATTAACATATTCAGAGATTGCTGTTTTTTATGAGGTTTTCAGTTTTTAAGCTACCTAGGTTTAGGTTAATTTATCTGAGTATAGAGAATGTGCTTTCCATGGTGTGAAATTTTAACACAACTTGCTCCAACAAGTCAAAATATTCAGAAAGCAGAGTTTGGTGGTGGGGGAAGAAATATGCCTTTTTGGACTGCTGGCACTGTAATTTGTAGCTTAATATTCACATGCTGAGCAGAGCTCCATGCGTTCCAAAATGCAGATTGATATCTGCTGTCTACATGGAGGAATGTGGGGGTGTCTACCAATTAACTAAAACACCCCATCTTGGCTGGAATCCGGCAAGCCTTGGATCTGAGATTTCCTCATAATCATTTTCTGATTTTGCAATTTTGATGGTCTGGATGGATTCAGAGACTTCCATAAACCGTTATATTGCAGTTATCTATTGATTGAATTGCATCTACCACCTTTCAAAATTACAATTTCAAATTCCATGCAAAAATTATACTAAAAAACTTGACAGAAAAGTGGCAAAAAATGCTGGAATGTGGGGCGTTTTAGTCAAACATTAGCCCACACCGAGGAATGCTAACTGAAATTTTGCTTTTCTCTTTGCCAAAGTCTGTCACTGTTGAAATGCAGGTAGAAATGTAGTTGGAAATCACTGAATCACACATACATGTAGATATCCTCTTGCAAATGTTTTTCAGAGACTCTCAGGCTACGGTTTGCCCACAGGCTGAAATTTGCTTGCCCATAGTTTTCACAAATTCATGGCTTGTCGACCTGATGAAACACAATAAATACTGGCTTGCTCATGCTTGAATCGCAGACTTAATCTTTCTGCAGAGTTAAAACTGCCTGCCTCTTCGAAACTGTGGATCGAAATTTAAAGTTCATCCTGCTTTCGTTTCTGAACCAATTTAATATAGTTGTAAAGTTTCACTTAGAAATTTTTAGAATATTTTTACTGGGATTATGCATTGAGTGTAATGTTAGCATTTGTTTCACAGACTGGCGATCATTTTGGGAAGGGTGATCACTTCAACAAAAGTGCGAAATATTCCACGTGGGTATAGAATCCTTGTTGTAAACACATTACTTTCTGGAAATTGTTGCTACTATAGCTGATTTTGACAGTTTAAATCAGTTCACTATTGATATTTGTGACTGATGTCCAGGTATGAAGACTTCTTTGGTGGTAGAAAGAAACCAGAATCAAAAAAGCACTTTGCTTCTGATAATGAACCTGAAGAGATGAACTCTGGTGATGATGACGTAGAGATGAACTCCGGTGATGATGAGACCCATGACAGTGACCAGGATGAAGAACAGGTTTGCCTCATCTTATTGTTTTATTTCATGTTTAGGATTCGTTATTCATCTAATAAAACCCTACCTACACTATATTAGGGCCGTGCTTTGCGGTAACTACCAAAAAGTATGAAATCAAAATGAAATTGTTAAGTTGCTGATTAATATTGACTAAGCTTTGTACTATTTTTGTGGTTAGCATTCTCTTAGCAGTGCAGTTTGATTGAATCTGAGAAATGAAATATATCTTATTACTGTCATTAAAAAACTGTCAACCTTACTGGGTACTCAAGACATCAGGTCGAATAACTCGGATCTAATTTATTAGATTCCCATATGATAGTAAATGTTAACTTATGAATGTGTGCAAAATGGGCCTCTGTTAGATTTTGATGAACTTATTATTTTAACAAAGTTGTCATGGGTGAATGTTAAACTTAGTTATTTATAATGGTTGTCAAGAAATTTAGATGTTTTGCATATTTGATCGTCATTTGTTTTGCATTGGCTTGTGGCACAGCCAACAGGGAAATCTTCCACCCATGAAAGACAAAAGGAGAAGATTCGCAAGAAAATTGAGCAATTGGAGAAAGAAAACTTAGAGACAAAGTCCTGGATGATGCAAGGAGAGGTATGACTTCTATAATTTGGTTGATATTTTGAAACTTAAAACACAGTTCGTATTTCAAAAGAGCTTTAACTTGGTTGATTTCATTATTGCTTCATTGCTTTATAATTTGGTATGTTTTGCATCTCAACGTATGGTTCGCATGTTAGGTTACAGCTGCTAGAAGACCCAAGAACAGTGCACTTGAAGTTGAGTTAGAATTTGATCATAATACGAGGCCTGCACCAGTGATCACAGAAGAGGTTACTTCATCGCTTGAAGACATCATAAAGCGGCGAATTGCTGAGGTAGTTTTCTCAGTTTTTTTGACCATGGTGTGAATTAGAGATATGATTGACATTGTTGCAATTTCCAGCATTGTCTAAATGTAAACTGTGATTGTTTAATACTTGCTAAAGTCTCAAATAATGCCCATATGCCTTTCTCATATCACAAGTCTCTCTTATGCTCAATTTGTCATATGCAAGATTTGAATTTTTTTCAATATGCTGAAGCACCATCCTTTTCTATTTTGTTTAAAACAAGTGATTTAATTGGTTTTATGTTATGCTGAATTAAGTATTATTTAGAAAGTGAAACAGCCATGGGATGCAAGGCATTCTTTATAACGAACCATGGCAAGCTTGTAAGAATGTGAAGTAGAGAAGCATGCTTTGAGTCTTAGCTCTAAGGTTCGTAATTATTAAATTACTTAAATGGAAATAAAAGTTAGTACAGTTCTTGTGGCTTATATGTATAAACTTTTACCATCCATGCTACTCATAACATTATAATTTGATTGATTAGAAGAAGATTTTGTTTGACCTGTTTTTCCTTGATTCAAAGGCTACTAAGGAACAAGTTCTCTGCTCTCCTTTGATGACAACGGCTATTGCCGCAAATAACACAGCAATTTCTTCCTTATCAAAGCTGAAGACAGTTAATGTCAATAGCAAAGTGTTTTGTAGTCCTTGCAGTTTGTTGCTGGAAAACAAGTTACATTTTACAGGGGAATAGACTTTAATGAAATTTTGTATCATATTTTTCTATTATGATTTTGGCCAGCTAAGGTGTTAATCTTTAGTTAATTCCCCTGTTAGTGGGAGCTTGTATACCTACATGAATTACTTGAAAGCGCTATTCTACCTATTCATAGCCAAAATATAGACAATACAATGCTTATCAAACATACACATGCAGTTACACCATTGATAAAGAATATTGTCTGGTCAGTCTTGATGCAATGAACCAATGACTCACTAATGAGCCAATGAATCATTACCGAAGCCATGATATGAAAGGCGATATACCCATAATGTTTGAAGACAAATAGATTAATAAATGTTGAATGATACAATGATGATTGATGGACAGTCACAATGTTGGACTTTTAGTGCCTCAGAAAGTGCCCAGCAGAGTGCCATTTATGGCACCAACAAGCAGAGANGATATACCCATAATGTTTGAAGACAAATAGATTAATAAATGTTGAATGATACAATGATGATTGATGGACAGTCACAATGTTGGACTTTTAGTGCCTCAGAAAGTGCCCAGCAGAGTGCCATTTATGGCACCAACAAGCAGAGAAGATATGGGTGCATGCAGAGAAGGTAGAGCGGCAGGTACTCCAGCAGAGATTCCATACAGAAGTCTGTATAGCAGCCTTAATGCCAGCAGTGGCAGTATGCCCTCCTTCAGCAGTTCTGTACAGCAATAATGAGGGCACAGGGGCATTTATGGAGGAGAGAGAGATAGAGTGCACATGCATTCACCATCCTCAGTTTAGTTCCAGTTTAGATACTTTTCATATTTAGTAGTTCAGTTCTATTTCTGAATTTGCATTAGTTAGTAGTTGCATGCACAGTTAGTTAGGGTGTTTTACAGTTACATGTGGAAAGTTTCCAAGAATAGATGGGGTGCAGATCCCTTTAAGAGAGAGATGCATGCAAGCATACTTGTACTCTCCTCTAGTGGGCACACCTTCCTAGGACTAGTTCTTTCATGCAGGTTGAGGGTGCAAATACCAAGGCCAGAAATAGATCTAGGGTTTAGATTTATTTCAGTTTAGGTGCTGTTGTGCATGTGTACACATTCATTGTACCTTCTAGTCTATAAAGGAGAAGGCAGGGGTATAGGTATTATTAATTCAGTTTCTCAGAGTAGGAGGCAGTGGTGAAGGGTAGAGTTTGAAGCTTTCAGTGTATTTCCTGTTTTCAAGAATAATAAACGGTGATGTGATTTGAGTTTCAGATCTGTGTATTTGCAGCTACTTTCTTCAGTTTGATATGTTTCAGTTCCTAGTAAATATCAGATTGCAGTTGTGATAGAGATATCGTTTTTCTGTTTTTTCTAAAGTAGGTAGGTTATAAATCAGACTTGGACTGTTAACATGTGCTGAAGAATTTCAACATGGTATGGGAGTGGTGTATCTGAAGCCTTCTATTATTATGTGTATGGAGAGATCAGCCTTGAAGGAAAGAGAGCTTTCTGAGGGTTTTAGTGGGCAGTATATTGAAGCTCCAGTGACTGAAGTAGATTTGTGCCAGTGGTCAACACGTGGACCTGAGAAGGGTTGGGGGATGTGAAATCCTAGTTGATTAGTGAGTGGACATTGAAGTTTGTTTAGTTGAGTTGTAGTAATGACCATCCCCAATATACGAGAGAGACACCTATTGGAGGGTGCCTCTAATTTTGTGCCATGGAAGTGCAGACTATAGAACCTCCTGGAAGTAGCGAACCTTTGGTACCTTGTGGAGAAGGAGGCCAAACCTTCTCTAGATACCAAAGATCTACCAGAGTATAACAAGAATGCAGTGAATGCGAAGCAAGTCTTGTTGGATTTGGTGAAGGATCCTTTGATCCCTCATATTGTTGGGAGAACGCTACCAAGGAGATGTATGACACCTTGGGAGTTTTGTACCAAAGTGTGAATGTATTTGGGAAGATGCTCTTAAGGAACAAGCTCACCACAACCTACGTGTGCAAGACATATACAATAGCTAGATATTTGA
>SNQJ01S0015710.1:39431-50469 GCA_010110895.2 Picea sitchensis | reverse complement strand
GTTTGACCATTCAAATCAATAAATGAGGAGTTACGATTTGTCCCAAAGGGGACGATTTGGTCATTTAGTGACTAAATTAATTATTTTTCTTAGGGAGGAGCATCTTTGACTTGCCAAAAACTCTCCCAAGGCTAGTAGACCTCAACGTTCCACTTCTTTGACCATTTAACTTGGGAAAAGTGCCCAATGATTTTTTTAGAAGGGTGGGATGATTTTCCTTTGGGAGGCAATATCTCCCTTAATATTTCATCAATCCAAAATGTAAAATATGGGTTTTGCTCGTAAATTTTTTCTGATCATTTTGAACCCATGTATTTTTTCCTTTAAGGACCCACTGCATTGGGATCCGTGAACTTCCTCAAAAGACGTGCAATGATGAAAACTTTGTGAGACTTCCATGTTGAGAACAAAAATGATAAATGCACCATGGCCAAGGGATGCCAACAGACTCAATAGAAAATAACCCTGTGGGAAAACATAGGTGTGCATGACATGGAGTAGACTAGGCCCCACAAACTGCAATCACCCCTACATAATACCTGTGGCTCCACACATTCGTGTATCCCAATCGATCCATGCCAAGGCTTTCAATCCTATCCAAGACAAGAGACATTGAGATGGGGACTAAGGGGACTAATCATGATCAGACCAAGTCTGGGAGTCCACTACAAAATCATCCACTATGGTTTACATGGCTTTAACTTGCATCCTTGGTCTTACAATGGTGTAGCCAAATGAAAACTCTAAGGTACCTCCTGGAGAGGTAACAATGTGCACATAGAATGTAGGTGTTTGAACTGCAATATAAGCTCCTTTAGGTTGCTGATGTTAGTCTGTAATAACTTAAACACATCGATGTTATTTGTTGTTCTTATGACATCTAGATTAATTCTATCATCCATTGAATCAATGTATTCTTTCACTTTCAATGTCAGGGTCTTGCAAAATGTTTCTAACATGCTATCTATATCATGTGCCATTTCATAACTCACCTAAATTTGAGGGTCCTTGAACACTTTATGAGGGACCTATGCAAACGTAATAGTCTCAAGAAGACGTTTTCGACAAACTATAACCCCCAAGGGGTCCTACATGTTCGACAAGGGACATATACAGTTGCAATTGTTCGAGAAAGATGATTCCAACAGACGATAGCTTTAGATAGAAATTTCTTGCACTTGATACTAATTTTTATATTTACTCCACACTACTATAAAACCCTTAATAGAGGTAGAAATGAACATATTTGACTTTAAACACTGGAACAAGTAGGTGAGCATAAGAAAAACTAGGGAAGGATTGACTCGGGAATCAAAGAACACACACTTGAGTTGTGCATCTATGTCAATTGTTCTTACCTTGGGACATAATGAAACAATATCTTCTTCTAAAGCTCCCTAGTTTGTTGCTCTAATACCACATATAAGGATATCCCACATATAAGGATATCTCATGCAGGAACATGTCATGAGGTCGAGGGCTATGCCACAATACACATTTCTTTTACTTAGGTGCTAGGTTTGAGGGGTATCTTTTCTACCAAATTCGCTGAGGACTTGCACTTGATCTTATCATTTTTTGACAAGCAATTTAAGGTGGGGAAGACCACAACAAGAAGGGAAACCTTGGTAGATGTCTTAATACTTCATCAATCTCACTAGTGAACTATGGACACATTAGCAACTCACTTACATTTCTAATGGAAATAAATGAGTAAAAGGAGATTATTTGGAGAGCAATAGATTATTAGTAGTGTAGCATAACAATCTGTACAAAAAAAGTACATTTTTCTTACTGTTAGCCCCAAGTTTGCCTCTTGAATATTTATGTCTTTAACGTGGGGTGTTCGGAAGTTTTATTGTACATTATTATTTTGTGATTTGGATTCCAAGTTAATTCACAAGGTCATTATGAAGAAGTGACTAGGAAGTCATACTTATGAGGAGTTTCAATGAATACTTACTTACAAAAACTACAAAAAAATGATTCTTCTAGTGATATCATTAAGCCAATTTAACTTCATCTCTATGTGAAAGGCTACGGAAATCCTCTTAGTCATTTTCGACAAACTTCAAGTGACATTCTTTGTTGTACATAACAACATATTATCTCATATGTTCCGGTGGCTTAAATATCGTTGGCATAATTTTACAATATTTGAATATTCTGCGTTTGATGTACTTGTTAAATGCATCTACCATATTTTTGGTTTTTGTATCTCATGTAGCTATCATAGTTGGTAAACGTTGGAGTCATAGTGAATATCATAAACTACTCAAACTAATGTAATCATTTGAAATCCCCCAATGATATAGAAGCTTGGAAACAATTTTATAATTTTGAAGGACGAGGAATTGTAAGTCTTCATGAATGAGTCTAGTCATTTATCCACTAGGCTCACCAAGCTATATTTGTTTCTTCTAGTATCAAGTTGAAGGATGGCTTGCTATGTCAGGTGACATTGGGGCATGCATATATATAAGTTTTTGACATGTGACATGCTGACCCCTTGAAACGTGACACAAACATTGACATATATATTAAAGGAATTAGCCCCAAGGGTTAGCTCAATTGATTGAACCATCTGCCCAAGGCATGTTGTTGGGGTTACTAGTAGCTGTTGTGGCTGGTAGTGGAGACGCTCTCCATTCGGATAATCTGGGGAATGGGGGGATCCCGCAAGGTTTTCTTTAGCATATATATATATATATATATATATATATATATGTATGTATATATATAATAATAATAATAATAATATGTAATAATATAGGCGAAAAGACGGTGAATTTCATGTTCAAAAGTGTGAATATTGGTGTTTCTAAAGCAAAACTGGATTTCGAAGGTGTAAATATCGGGTTTTGAAAGTGTGAATTTTGCACTTCAGAAACATCGATTTCGATCTTAAACTAAGGGGTTTAAAATGAAATTAGTCCAAATTTATTGAATTGGTTGTTATTTAAAAAATATGGACATAAGTTTACAACTAGTTACTATATCAAACACACAAGAAATTAGATTACACCAAAGTTGCAAAAATTGTATCAGCGAAAAAATCGTCAGGGGTCCAGAAAACATCGTTTTGTATTTATCGCAAAAACATTGGTAATATATCGACAAACTTAAAAAAATACAAAAATATTCATTTTTAAAATTTTTGTAACATTTAAAGCAACAATAGCATCAAATAGACAGATTGCCACATGAATATGGAAAGAAAACTGGTATATAAGATGTCTAGTGATACATCACACATAAAAAATGAATCATGTCTTGAATCCCGATTCCTGAGTCATCAAAAAATATAATAAATGTATCTCATGATCGTCATCATGACTCATGAGTAATCTACAATGAAATCAAGTAAATAAAGTTAATAAACTATCGATTCCCCGACCCTCTAGCTCTACCCCTTTTACGGGCAAAGGTAATCGCTGCCATCATGACTCACAAGTCATCTACAATGAAATCAAGTAAATAAAGTTAATAAACTATCAATTCCCTGACCCTCTGTCTCTACCCCTTTTACAGACAAAGGTAATCGCTACAGAAAGTGCTTTTCTTCTAGCACTAGGAGTAGGTGGCCTTGAGTCTTGTGAGCCTCGTACGGGAGTCGAACATCCTCTAGAAGAACTAGAAGACCCTCGAGACTGATGTCCTCTAGAAGAAGGTAGAGGAGGTAGACTACTAGTGCTACCATTGGGTCTATCTCCCTCTGACTGTGACTGTGGTTTTGCTGGTGGCACACTCGCAGACTCGGCGTGAAACTGAGTATCCTTTGGAACATCCTGATCTAGCTCCTCAGAGATACCATGATCATCATCACTATCCTCCTCTAGCCAATCAAGGGCAGTCTCAATAATAGGTTCCTCGACCTCCACCCTCCATGCAATAGTGGTGTCAATCCCATCCAATAAAATGGCCTTCGCATCAGGTTTTTTCTCAAGATGCTTCACCCACAGCCTGAGATTGTAGTAGATGTAGATCAAATCATTAAGGTTGGATGGCTTGGCTCTCCTCCTTGGCTAAATGTCAAAATATAACCAAAAAAACCGGTGGCGGACCACTTAAACCCCTGCACTTTTCAGTAGGGCGATTTATTCGGTCGACTCGCGATTTCCCCCCTAAAATCGTGATTTTTTCCCAAAAAATTGCCAAAAAATTGGTCAATTTTTTCAGTGATTTTTTGGAGATTTATCGTTTTCCATTTCAAATTGAGATAAATTGCAATTTTGTCGATTTATCGACGATTTTTTGGAGATTTATCATTTTCCAGTTCAAATTGCGATAAATCGTGATTTTGCCGATTTATCGGTGATTTTTGCAATAGAGGATTACGCATAAAACAATAGAACCATAATAAACTAAAGTTTTCTTATTAAGTCATTTGATGTCATCAAAATCAAAATGTATTACATAGATAAGATCATAGATGATCATGAGACTGATTCTATAGGTGGGAATGGCTTGGCTCTCCTCCTTGGCTAAATGTCAAAATATAACCAAAATAACCGGTGGCGGACCACTTAAACCCCTGCACTTTTCAGTAGGGCAATTTATTTGGTCGACTCGCGATTTCCCCCCTAAAATCGTGATTTTTTCCAAAAAAATTGCCAAAAAATCGGTCAATTTTTTCAGTGATTTTTTGGAGATTTATCGTTTTCCATTTCAAATTGCGATAAATCGCAATTTTGTCGATTTATCGGCGATATTTTGGAGATTTATCATTTTCCTGTTCAAATTGCGATAAATCGCGATTTTGCCAATTTATCGACGATTTTTGCAATAGAGGATTACACATAAAACAATGGAACCATAATAAACTAAAGTTTTCTTATTAAGTCATTTGATGTCATCAAAATCAAAATGTATTACATAGATAAGATCATAGATGATCATGAGACTGATTCTATAGGTGGGAATGGCAATGGAAAATACAAAATAGGATAGATACTAGAACCATAGAGGGAAGGATCTCATATCTCGTTAGTTGTCATCTTGTATGTCATAACCAAAATCGTCAAGATCACCACCCTTGCCAATGCCACCTCACTCTCCTCCATCCTCCTCCTACATACTCAGTCCAAGATTTGCATCTATTGGTGTGGAGGATAAACTCTCACAAGGATCACCATCATCAAAAGTGTTCGGCTCTAGCATTGGTTCATTAAGATCCAAGTTGTCTAATGCCAACTTAGTGCTACTGTCCAAACCCATATCATCAGGAAATACATCCCACATCTTCTTCCTTCCCTTCAACCTCTCTTCCCTCATCCTGTATATAAGACAAAGGTTGGAGTGCACATACACCATTGCCTCTTCTCTGATTTGCTCAAGACTGCTCTTCTTCAAAGTGTGCACATCTATGTATGTGCTCCAATTTCCCTCATAACAAGAGGATGAAGTAACTTGAGAGAGGAGCCTCAATGCTAATTGTTGTAGAATTACGTTGCACCATGTGTTACCCACCAAGCATAGGGATTATTAAGCCCCATGTCTTTGACCATATCATAGCCTTTGAATCTCCTAGTGCAAGTGGTAAATACTATGAAGCCCTCCTCCATCTCGTTAAGGGTGGCTTTGTCCTGATATATCTTGCTCAATGCACTGATATCTTCCTCCCCTATGAAATCTCTCTATCCACGTGAGGAGAAAATTTGTATAAAGGTCCACCATTAAGCATCTCATCATTATCGTACTTGGGATTTAATGAGTGAGCTATGAAATGCAAAGATGTACAAGTCTTCCTGCACTTGCTGACAAGAATATCCCATATGTTGTCGAACAAGTTTTTCGCTGATATATTTAGGACCATTGTTTCCAAGAATAATGTTCTTCACAAACTCAATCATGGAGTCCCACCCTTCATAAACATCTTAATAAGATGTGCTGGTCCATGTTTGCGAATCGCAAGAAATAAATGATAGGGTCCATGATCTTAATGGTAAGATATACGCTCTCTCACCAACCATCATCCAACACTGTCCTTGACCTTTTTTGAAGCATTTTGATCCTGCTTTCTCCAAAAAGACCAATACTTTAAAATAACCATGGATCCAAGAGCAGCATTGACCTCCCTCAACCTCTTAAGCATGATGAATGTGGAGGCAAACCAAGTATTTGCAATCTTCAACAATGATAGATTTGCACACAAGAATCCACACCTACTTCTTCAATGACTAATCAACAACTCACCTATACAATGTGCATCCTTGTATTTTTTGAGAGCATCCACCATTTTCAACAACATTGGCCCATTCGTTGATGACACCATGAAATTGATGAGTAGATGGTGCATTGGATCCGTCCATCCATCAGCAACAATAGTAACACTTGTGAGGGCCATGATGATTTAATAGGTGCTAGGAGTTTATGCACCTCCTTCTTTGCCTTAAACAACAATGTGATTCTAATCTTTGTTGAACTGGGAGGGACATACCCAATTGGAGCCTATTCAACTATTGCTCTACATCATGCAATGTTAAATGAAAGAAAGTTGAGATAGAAAAAAAATCCAATGGTAAGATCAATCTCCACTCACAGTGCTTGTTAAAAGAGCTTCTCCATTGAACTGCCATGGGGAACTTACCTCTTCTTTGCGGGCTCAAATTCAGAGCCATTCCTACTTCTACTGGATGGCTTCCTCAAGAATGGAAGAGGATCATCATCTCTATGAGTCCTACATGCTGCTGCCACCTTCTCCAAGCCAATATAATCCTCTCTTTTCATACTTTTTTGTTGGCTGAGATACAGCTTTGGACATCCTCCAATTCCTCTACCCCTAAGGACCAACAAATGGCTCTTAACTTGGTAGTAGGTGCTCTTGAATCTGTCATTGCAAATAACACGCCAAAACAACATTTCCACCTCGAGCAAGCTTTACCCTGGGCTGTTGTTTTCTTGTTACACCACAGTGGGTATTTGCTTTCTTGCCGTAGCAGGGTTATTTACAATAATGGCAACTCCATTTGTAGCAGATTGAGCAGTAACATCAATGCATTGACTTGGAGGAGGGGTAACAACACCGACATTCTTCCCATTCCTTTGACCTTTAGCAGCAGTCTTTGATGATTGAGCCATGATGTCTGTGGTATGAATGAAGACGAATGCTGCTGTTGGATAAATGACAGAGTTCGGATCCCTTCAAATCTCGTTTTTCTCCTTAACTTGCAGACTGTTGGAGTGATTTCCTGAAGGTGAGAGTGAACAAATGAGGGAGGAATCACAGTTTTAGAGGGTCTTTTTCCTCCCAAAGGCTCTTTCTTTGTCCTGACCATGTCAGATATGTTGGCACATGCTAGATCTGCGTGTCTAACACGTGTTGGACATGTGTCCTGTGTCTGAATGCGTGTCAGACATGCAGGCCTAGCGTGTCACGTGTGTCTGACAAACTGACACATGACACATAGACTTACCCCAACATGTCATGTTTCTCAGATGGATGGTAAATCTTTCCACTACGTGGAATGTGAATATAACAACAACTGAGTGCTTTTAGTTTTCTCGAAATACTGAGTGGAGAGTGGTATCATTCTCTTTTCTCTGGTAGCTCCTAGAAAGCTACGTCAGACTATCTCGTTTGTGGGCCCTTTTCCTTGTGATTGTTGTCTTTGTGATGCCTTATTAAATTGCAAGCTTATTAAAATTCAAAGTGGCATATCTGTTTTTAAAGACTTTGTTCCACATTAATATGACTCTGATATAAGTAGGAGGTAACTAGATGTCCAAAGTTTATGACCTAATATCTGTAAATATAATGTTAAGGTTCCACCCGCCATGCATGTGAACTTGTGTACAAGCAGTGTCAAGTTTTTGGTAATATATAGTAGGAATTGAGATCAATTAGTGATAATTTACGACAATATTTTAGAGAAAAAAGTAGGAAGCACATCTATTACTTTACTCCTTTGTTTGGATTTCAATTTATTTTGGTTTATGGTCTGGCTCTGTTTGGTTTATTCTGTTATCTATTGGCAGCAAATCTGCATACATATATATATATATATATATCTCAGCCTGCGTATATAAAGCTAAGGGAATTCTAAGGCTCTATTAGTATTTGGATCTTAATTTGTATCTAATTATTTTGAGAGGGTTATTGTTGTAGCAGGGTAATCTTTTGAGGCTAATATTCTGAAGTTGCTTTTTTCCCAAGTAGAATTCCTACGTAAAATTAACAAAACCATAAAATCAATCTCAATACGTTCGTCTGATTTTTTATGTATAAAATTTTTAATATGAAAACATTTGTGCCAAATCACAAAAGCTATATGGTAATTTAGATTTATTTTTTTAACTTCCACCTTTTAGTTATAAATTCTTCTTTCTAGGTTGATTTCCCAACTATTTATACCCTCAAGATTCCCATGATTTACAATTTATAATGTTTCAGTTCCCTTAATTTATTCGAGTCACCCAGGGACATAAATAAAATTTTAAATTCAATGCCAATTTCTCTCCTCGATTTCTTCTATTTACACCAATAATCAGAAACAGACTAACCATCTCTGAGATGTTGTCTTTACCTTTTATTTAGAGTTAGCAGTGACTTGAGTATCCATGCCTACAAGATTATATTTCTTTACCCGAGTCAATTTACTTTCCTCAAGCTTGCAAATTGATTATTACAAATTTTTGCTGCATTGCTATTCAGACTGTTTGATTGTGCTTGCAGATAATATATTACAATTTTTTGTCTAATTGTTATTTCAGGAGCAGTTTGATGATGTGCAGCCAAAGCCTGCTTTACCTTCTACTTCACCGAAGGAGCGGGTCAAGTTGGTATGTAGTCTCTCATAGTATATTTTGAAGTTTAAGAATTTTACTTACTAATGCTGGGCTAACTAAAAAGAGATACAGCAAAGGCTTTTAAGTTTTAACTGTTCAGTTCCTGTTGTATTTGTCTTTCATTTGTTAGATGTCTGTCTCTGGGAGGTTAGATTGCTGTTTTTCTTTTGATTTCAAGTTGTGTGAATGCATTTGACTCTTTCAATCTTTGCACTTTTTCTAAGGGAGGAAAAACAAAATTTTCATTAAATTAGAACAGCAGTAGAAATGGCACTGTTAAACCTTACTGTATATTACTTGTAAATGATAATGGTCAGGAGACAATTTCTACATTTTACTGAGACATTTGCAATACAACTAAGCTTTTTATCAACAAAATACAGCTAACTAAAATTTCAAACATTGCTGTTCCATTAGAAGATGCATCTCTTGCAAGCTAATTACTGAACTGCATGTGGGATCCAGATTCTTGTGGAGGAGCTTCATAAAATCCATCCTTGTATTTTTGTCAATTGTTTCGAAGTATCCTCTATTTCATTAACGTTAACAGCATTGCTTAAATAGACTAGTCCCAGACTCTTCAAAGTTCAACTACAGTATCCAATTCTACAAAAGTGGCTGAATAGGATCGCTGCTCCTTGGAAACTTAGAAACATCCGTGTGCCCAATATGACAGTTTGCAGGAGTTCAAGCAGTGAATGGTATTAAATCCTGAAGGTCCTTGTCAATGCTAATCAGACAACTTAATACCTGTTTATGGAGCTCCTTTGCAACAACAAAAGTATTATTCCAAGTGCAATTATGTCTTAGGTCTTCATGAACATCCTTAGTTACTCAATCCTGAGGCTACCTGCTTCCCATTAGCATCTCTCTCAGTTAGACCCAAGTCCAAATCAGGATCCTCTGCATTATGAGTTATAATTATTGAGCCTCTTTCAGCTTCTTTGTCATCAGTCTCACAGCTATAACAAACCCCAGAAAGCAAACTGACAGAGGAAATAGAATTAATAGAACGAGTGAAGAATGGCCGAGAGCGATAAATCTAATAAACTTCAACTGACTACTGAGTCCCTTCCCACCATTTATGTGTTTCATGCACCCTCAATCCTTGCAATCATTAAAGTTGGTGTGAACTAAAATCATAATAAACACTACTGCATAGAGAAAACCAGTGTCATACTCCAAAAATAAATCAAGTCTAAAATTTAAACCTAATACCCAGCTTGTGAAATCTTCATTCAGTTGAGGTTGATATCATTCCCATGGTGACAAAATAAAATTAACCCATAAAAAACCTTAGGTTGACACCCTGAATAAATTGGAAATTGGCAAAGTATTTACTATTATATACATAAACCCTTCTTATATGAAAAGTCCGAACTTCATCAAAACTTGCAGGTTCATAGAATCTTCTGAAGGAAGTCAGAAATATACCATGTAGTAGATTTCATTTTCCCATTTACCAAAAAAATAACAAAATTAGTCTCACAATATGATTAACTTTCAAAACCTCAAAGTCTTACATAATTTAGGCCTTGAATCAGATCCAGAAACTCATCTTGATTGTTGGTAAAAGACCCCAAACCTACTGCAAAGAACAAAATCACAATTACTCTTTGAATCTTCAATGTTGCGTCCCACCCCAGAAAGACCTCAGTCACCTTTTAAGGCGCCATTAAATTTTAAAACTTATAGTCGTTGTTCCTCCAACAAATAATAATGAAGGCTCTTAATGACCAGTGAATGTATCTGCACCTAAACGGCTTGTAGGCCGCCTTTCAAGTTTCAACAGAATTAAATTTTTGGATCTTTTGGTTGGTATGCATTTTCTAAATACTGTTGATCTAGACAGGCATTTCAGCTGTCAAATGCTGTTGACAATCTGTACTATATCCGTCTGATGCTAAAGGTTACATGTGCAGGATGAGAGTAAGAGTGAGAAAGGGCTTGGTGAAATATATGAGGTTTGTCCTTATACTAGTTGCATATATTACTTTTTAGAATTGCAGTTCTAAATGTTTGGCTATATTCTACTATCTCAGAGCTATTATATTCCATTATGTTTATTGTATTTAGTTTTGCTATGTACTAGATGCAGACTTGAGGAATTTTGATTTGAAGAGTGGCCATCCTAATTTTCTTTTCCTGGTTTCATGTTGTTTCCATAGGCTGAGTATATGCAGCGCACTGGCCTAGCTTCTGCTCCAGTGTCTTCTTCGGATGCATTAAAGAAAGAGGTGTGATTTTGAAT
>SNQJ01S0015710.1:0-14230 GCA_010110895.2 Picea sitchensis | reverse complement strand
GAATTAAATGTCACTTTAATGACTTAAGTGACATATTTCACTTTTGACTTAAACTCCTAAGTCAAAGTGAAATTAGAACATAAAGTAAAGTAACAAGGTTAATAGTCTCCCCCTTTGTGTTTAGAGACTCACAAACACAAGGGGACTACTTTCCAAGGTATCCGAATCTCAACACTCCCTCTTACTGAGGAAAGTGCCCTTCACCATCAATCTCATCCCTATAGTGGACATGGTTGCCTACTGGCAAATACTCGGTGAGTATGGTTGTACCCTGATCATCAAAAGTAGTCTCTGACACAAATCTGCGTGATCTATAGATGGAAGTGCATCTCCACCTATCCAAGATCACCTAGATCTTAGTATCATACCAAAGATCTCAACCTTGGTCTCCCACCAAGGCTTTCTACCTCCTGGCATCTTGCCAATGGTCACTACTCTTGGCATCTCACCAAGAGTCTCTCTCGTGGCATCTCACGAAGAGTCTCTCCCTCTTGGCATCTCACCAAGAGTATCTGAATCTCGACATCTCACCAAGATCCTCAACTTGGCCTCTCACCAAGTGACTTCCACCTGAAGTGGATCCAGAACCTGATCTACTTGTCTCCGTAGCCAAGTGAGGCTCACGCCTTTGTGGTGCCCTCCTTCTCCTCATGAATTTCTGATGCTCTGAAGCCCCTGTACCAACCCCCTGTCTCAACAACTCTGAAATTGAAGTTGTCCCGGGTGGATCAGCCACCCTTGAAGATGGTGTTCTCGAATTGTGAATCTGAGCTCCCTCTGAATCACTACTCTGAGTCAATCGGTCCTCCTCAACTTTGTCTCCCCACTTGATGCTGGATGGTGTAACAACTGACAAACAATCGACGAATGCACACTCCCTCGCATACTGAGCGACGAACTCAATCTCCTCTGCTGTCTCTGCAGTATCATCCTGCTGCTTCTTCTTCTTCTTGGGACACTGTCCTGCATAGTGACCCATCTCTCCACAAGAAAATAATCTCACTGTGCTCATGTCTCTCCCTTGCCCACCGCCACTCTGCTGTGGTTTGGCCCCTCCCTTGGGACCCTGTCTAGCACCTCTACCGGTCTTCTTGTTGCCCTTAGTCCACAGAGCAAGGTCCTCATCACCCTAAGTAATCCGCTGCTGTCTTGAAGACTCCGAGATGCATCTCGTCTCCTCCTAAACGAAATCAGCCCAAAGTCTTTCCCAAGTAGGCATAACCTCTCGGGTAACTATGCCTCGATCAAATGAACCCCATGGTTTGGTAAAGCTGTTTAAGGCTGTCCTCACCATAAATTCTGGGTCCACTATCTCTCTGACGGCTGCAAGCTCATCTCTTATCTGAGTGAATCTGCCAAGGAATGATGTAACTGACTCGGAATCGAGCATTTGAATGATGCTGAGCTTGTCTCGCAGAACCATCTTCCGGTTCTGGTTTGGACTCTTGTAAAGTTTGCACAAAGACTCCCACATCTCAAATGCATAGTCTTTATTAGTCAAATGTGGAATAACATGGTCTCTCACCCCGTCATGGTCTTTATTAGTCTTTATTCCTCTTCTTGAACTCTGCCACCAACACGGGAGCAGTGAGAGGAGGAAGAACAACGGGAACATGAACTATATCCCATAGTTCAAGGTCCTCTAAGGTGAAAGTGATCCTGGTCTTCCAAGGGGACCAGTTGCTAGCTCCGTCTAGCCTATCTTCTGCCCGTATCTGGGACACCGACATGGTTGTCCACTAAAGCTCACACTGATACTAAAACTGCACAAGAGTACTGCCTCACTCCTGTCAGCATAGGTGTGAAAAGATGCAGTCAAACTACAACCTCACTCTTGACAAAACAGGTGTGAAGAGAGGTTGTCTAAATCAGCCTCACTCCTGTCCATGCAGGTGTGATAAGAGGCTGTCCACAAGTGTCAAAAATCAGTTCTGCAACCGTCAACAAATCTGCCCACAAACTCTGTGAACACGCTGTCCAAAAATCTGCCAACTCACTGTCATAAAACTGTCCACTGAATGCACTAGAAATGAGCAAGTCTTTGCCACCAAGGGCTCTGATACCATGAAGAGAAACGAGGTACTATCAAGCTGCTAAAACTGATCTGTCTTTGATCAGATTTTAGCTCTAAGTTTGAACTTCCAAAACTGACCTTTGCTGCCTTTTAGGACAGCAAACTGTTTAGTCACTTTCTGCTGATAATTTTTGTGGTTAAGTGTCCTTTTGAGGTGCCCTTGCAAGTGTTTTCATACCAATGATTAGCACATACAATAATACTCAAAACACATAACACTCCTCACAATCTTTACAACTCTAAATGCTGTTCTACACTTCTAAGCATGCATGAAATTGACACATAAGTTTTTGGTCAACATGACCCTGGAAAAACCCCCATGGGGAAAACCAGTTAGAGCTAGAGCCTAGATGTATATATTTGGAGATAGGTTGAAGTCTCAAATCATCTAATGAGACCCCCCTTGAATTAGTATGTACCAATTGGAAGGGAGAGGAAGTTTGATCAGTGACATGGACTGTTCCCTGATAGTTATCTGGACACCTTTGGTTTGTAGGTATTTCTGGGTGATAACAAGGTAGAACAATCCCACTTTGACAAATGTGATGTGGACCCTGAACCTCCGGGGCCACACCTTGAATAAATGAAGGTTGGCACTGCTGATTAGGATCTGAAGTATCCTTCACTGATTTTTGTGGCACTGCATCTGAAGGTTACTCTGCTGAGGGACTGGACTAGGCTTGCGCTGAGGAAAATCTCGTATTAAGTGTGCCTGATACTAGCAAGCAAAGCAAGCGTTGGGAAGGTTCAAATATTTGGCTTTGTGAAGGTGAATCCCCTTGGTCGTGAATCACTGGATATGCTGAGTGTGTTTCCTTTTAAGGTCAACCTCCACACAAACATGGACACTAGCCCTGAATGATTTCCTTTTTCCATCAGGGATCAAAACTCATTTGAACCTGAGCAAACAAGTCCACATAAAGTCTCATATGACTTCAATCCATAAGGGTCAGTTATGGTTGAAATCATGATGCCAGGGCTGCACTGTGCACATAGGCCAACGAATCAACACTATGCCATGTTCCTTGTTGAAGGATGACTCTAGCAGCGACATCTGAGTTAATAGCATGCACAAATATTTGGACCCTAGTCTTCCCTAGTAAGAATTCAGAGAAATGCCTTTATCCACTGTTAGCACACTTTTCCACCCTTCAATTGAGCTGATAAATCTGATATTTCAGCGATGAAAAACTGGCTAATTAAAGGAGCAAAGCCTCAAATTGTCACAGGCTAGACTCTTTCCGTTTGGGCTGGTGCTTGCCAGCCTAAAGGGGGAGTCCCTAGGGTGATTTGCTGCTGTCTTAAGGTTTGATTTTCTGCAAAATAAGATAAAAAACAGCGGCTGTAATGTCTTGGACAGCGTATTAATTCTGTCCAAGATGTGTGGAAAAAGATAGTTTTTTGCTTGGAGGGATCCTGCAGAGTTAACACAAAAATGATGGAAAAAAAATAGAAAGATAAACTACTCATAAGATAGTTAAATCACAATGAATAGTAATGAACTACTTAATCAGTTGTAAGAATTAAATCAAATACCAACGAGAAGAAAGGTTTGACACAAACACAAAACTTCTTTATTATCGGCTTGTCAAAGGGTTGATTCCGCCACAATCAACAAGTCCACAACCGGTACAATGATCACCCTTGCTCAAGAGAAAGTAGCTAGCATATAGAATGAGAGAGAAGAGAGAGAGGAAAGAAAGATAGAAAGAATATGTGCCGCTGCCACAAAAATCCCACCGTAATAATGAATAAACCTCTCCATTATATAGTGAGTAAGGCGTGCTTCCCAAGAGGAGAAGATGAGGATGTGTTAATGAGTAATTTAGGAATTAATGTGCATGAGGGAAGAAGTGTGTGAGTAATGCGCTTGGGTGAGTTATGAGTGAGAGTGTATGTGCATGGTGAGTTAAAGGATCACACATGTGAGAGTGTGAGGGATAGTTAAGTGAAGAAGTGGCGCATGTGTGAGGATAAGAGGGAGTTAATGCATGGAAATTGAGATAATGGTGAGTGAATTGAGGGGTAAAGTGAGTTAAGTGAGGGAACGGATAAGTTAAGTGAAGGTAAGAGCGAGTTGAGTGTTTAGTTAACTAAAACACGTCAACACACGCCAATTATGCATGCGCTAGCCAAGGAAGAGGAACTCGCTCTATTTTTTAGGGATTTTCCTAATTTTTAGGAAATTAGTGTTTAAAAGCAATTTAATGGGAATTTTGGGAAATTAATGCATGAAAAGTGAAGATTTGTTAAGTGAGGAAAAGTTAGCCTTAATTGGTTAAATCATCTCCCTGGAAGTGCCACCTCATCCTATATGCCTCATTTTCACTTTATCTAATTCTTTGTTGACTTATTTCGTTTGCCTTGGAAAATGCACCCCTCTGCTTAATGCCATGTAGATGCCACATCACACTGAAACTTTGCCACATGTCGTAATTTGAGCCTGCCACTTGTCACTTCTGGAGACTGTCACTCCTACTATTTATAGAAATTGCTAAAGATAGGGTCTGGCTCCTAAATTTTAGGAAACTGTAAAAAATGCTCAGGATGACTAGGAGAACACCGCCACATGTCAACTCTAAAAAAATAGACACTACTAAAAATAGAATGTGCTTGCATGTCAATGGTATCATACTCGTTGTATTTGATTTTCTGATAGGAATCCAGATATGCGATCAGAATAGACATACGAGCCTTGGTGCTCCACTTGCTAAAAATAGACATATCATGCATGTCACCCCAAAAAGGTCCAAAAGACTCAACATGACTCAGTGATCATTATTGCACACTCAGAAGCTCAATCTGAGGCATGAAGCTCAACCTACTAAAAATAGAAATTTCTCGCATGTCGCCCGGAAAAGTGTCATCGGGCCTAGAATCATGCAAGGACCATCCCTGTATTCTCAAAACTGCTCCAAATTGTCAATTGAACCTCTCAAACCGTGTATGCTAAAAAGTAGGGAGTCAAGAGTCAAGACACTTGCTATATGTAGACATCTCTCTCAAATGCAAAGGAAAACAAGCTAGCTCTAACTCTGAATAAAAAAAAACATGTACCGATCATATACTTGTCTTTGATGGGAAGCAACCCTTGATAACCACAAATACTAAACTCTGGGAGAATCTCAGAATGTAGCCAAAATAGTGCACGATGTCTCTTAACCCTCAAGATTTTCAAGGGTAAAAATTTGGGGGTTAACAATGGCGACTCAAGGGGACGGGATCCCCTTGTGGGATGTCGAGAACCATATGAATCTTTGTGTCTGTAAAACTGAAACGATGCTCTGTGTGAACTCTGTAGGATATACCAATGATGTTCTATGAGAAACTGAAAAGATATGTACCCAAACAGACCCTTGTAATTGTGTGGAAGAAAAAAGGCCCTGTAAGCTGACCAAGAAGATCCTGTAAGTTGACCAAGGATACCAAAGCCTATCCAATGGGCCATGGAATCAAATCAATATAAACCTCCCACTAAATCACTGAAACACATGGGGTTTCATCCCTATCCACTACTTGCTACCACCCAATATGTACACTCCTCCCTGTGGTAAATGTGTTGATGTCGACACAAGGGACAAAGTCACTTAATCCGATGTCAATAATGTAAACACTTGTCAAGTGCGAAGGAACACCACCAATAATGACAATGGGTCCTAAGGTACGAGCACAACCTGTCACTGTGAAAGATGTTCTGAGGTCAAACAAAGACAAGGATCATCCAATCAAGGCCCAATGATACTCAACCTCGTCAGATGCGAGATAACCACCAATGAGGCTAACGACCACCAAGGTGCTCTACTTCTGGGTCATCCGTAGATAATGTGTCGAAGTCGATATAGGATGACCTACTGAAAGGAAGAGCTATGGTGTCTCTGTTCCCTCAGCTTGAAGTGATAACTCAAGAAGACCAAGATGAAAGAACCAGGTACCATATCCCTATTGTTGGATGAGTGGGACGACTGACTCAAAGCAGAAGGCTTAGTGATAAGAGACGAGGAGACAAGACATAAGATGACTCAAGACTTCCTTATGTCTCCCCAAACTACCCATTCTAAAGGCTCAATGCTTCGGGGGCATGACAAATGGGACCCCCATCTAGGCTCACTCTAATGATAGACACAAAGGCTCGACATATGAAAGATAGACATTCAGATTTTGATCCAAGAAAAACACTAGTGGACAACCACTAATTCTATGAAAGGAAAGACACACATGACACGACCACACACTGATATAACTAGGAAAAAATTAGTGACATTTATGCAAAGACTGTAGGAAATAACTGAAGGAAAAAGACACTGCAAGGAAAATGTAAATTGTTGTCCTAAAATCTGCAAAATTTTAGCAAGCTAAAATACTAAAATGACAATGCAAAAGGAAAAAATGAACTACTCTAGACCCAATTTTTTTTACCTCAAAGCTGCCATGATTAAATCATCACACCGAAAGGACCAATGTAACCATGCAACGAAATGATCAGTTCGATGAGAGAGGTCAACAAAGTCAACTTTCCAAGGAGACCAATCGTGAAATCTCATATGACCCAAAGCTGCCTTGATGTACTTGCTAGTGAAGGCATAGTTGAAGGGTGTTGTTTGACTGAAAGCTGTTGGTTGGGATTTAGAACATTGTATTTCAACAATAATAAGTGTGAATGCATGAGAGCCTAAACTTTTGGAATCTGCCTTCTGAAATACCTCAATCATCCCGACCTCAACTAGGTCATGATGAACCCTGATATCCAAGTACTGATCAATCTCGGGACCTTGAAGAACAACCTCGAGATGTGGAATCGTAGGCAAAGTGTAAGGGACATCATCCTCCGGTTGAACCAAAAGTGGCTCCTCTTGCTGATCTGATCAAACTTTTCTTGAACCACTGCTGTAATAGGAAAGGATGAAGTCTCTTGTTGACTTATTTCTACTTGGTTAACTTGTGGTTCCTCCTCTTGAATTTTTTCATTATTGCTAATGGAAGGAACCCATGAACACTCTTGAGTATTCACATCTTCACCTTCATCTTCATGGAACTCTGCATATGGCTCAAGTGGTGCAACTACTAGCTCCTGATCATCTAAGCTCGAGGCACCATCTTTCTGTTCATCTGTAGGAACCTGATACAGTGCAAGTTGTGGTTCATCTTTAGTAACAAGAACTTCCTGCACTGCTTTAACCATCGATAGTTGAAATTCATGGATCAGAATGAAACTGTAGGTTGCAATAAAATGACCCTCTAACTTAATAACAACAACTTGGGCTTCCTCCAGAGTTTGAGGTTTCTTATTCCTGAGAAAAATACCAAAAATACCATCAAATGCCTCAAGATAATAATTTAAAGCATAAGCAGAATTAGGCCTTATAGTAGTAGGGATTTTACAATAAGTCTTAGAAAAACAAGCATTAAAATCAATGATAGACTCATCCCCATTCTTTTTAATAGTATTAAAAACATTAATCAAGGAAACTTTGTCCGGTTTATTCGCCCATCTTTTAGTAAACTTCTCTTGGAAGGAATCCCATCCATCAATGGAGGCATCAGGAAGGGATTTGTACCATGTTCATGCTTCCCCCTCAAGGGTCGACACAAACATCCTCATCACCACATCCTCATGCTCCACCTCAAAATCATCCCACAATTTTGAAAAAGTAGCCAAGTGGCCCTCAACTAATTCTCCCGACCTTCCTACAAACAAAGGTATGCGTTTAAGCCATTTACGCGCAGGTAAGTCATGAGGATAGTCTGGAAATGCAACAAAATTGAGTGGGTCAAAAGAAGAGAATCTCCACCTTCCTGGTGGCCTCACAATTGCGGCCATATTGTTAATCTAAGACTGAAACAGGCACAACTACTACCTTACAACTAGCTCGAGATGGAAATAAAACGAAAGATGAAGATGTCAAAGATACACTCACCATAGTGCTCGTCGAAAAAGAATTTACCTAAGAACACATATGCTTACCAACTTCGAGAGGAGTTCTTGGTGAAGGAATAGTCTTGTTCCAGGTAAAGATGTTAGGGTTTCTTCAAGCTCGGAACTGGACCTCGTGAGGGAATCGAAACTGAAAGATCTTCTTGTGTAAGTCCCCTTTGGGGTCGTGCATGTATCCTGTGGAGTCGTCGGATGAGTTAGACAAAATAAAACATTTAAAGTAAAAACTCACTGATGTCGTGTTATCAAGGATTGTGTTCCCTGATAACGACGCCAATTTGTTAGCTCACTTTTCCACCCTCCAATTGCGCTGATAAATATGATATTTCAGCGATGAAAAAATAGCTAATTAAAGGAGTAAAGCCCCAAATTGTCACAAACTAGACCCCTCTCCGTTTGAGTCGGTGCTTGCTAGCCTCAAGGGGGGAGTCCCCAGGGTGATTTGCTGCTGTCCTAAAGTCTGATTTTCTGCAAAATAAGACAAAAAACAATGGTTGATATGTCTTGGACAACGTGTTAATTCTGCCCAAGATGTGGGGGAAAAGATAGTTTTGTTTGCTTGGAGGGATCCTACAGGGTTAGCATAAGAAATATAGAAGAAAGGAGGAGAGAAACTACTCACAAGATCGATTAAAACCACAATGAATAGTAAAAAGCCACTAATCTAATTACAAAATTTAACAAAGTACCAACAAGAAGGAAGGTTCGAAAACAAACACAAACTTCTTTATTATTAGGCTTGCAAAAGGGTTGATTGCACCACAATTGACAAGTCCACAACCGGTACAATGAATATCCTTTCTCAAGAGAAAGTAGCTAGACTAAGGAGAGAGAGAGAGAGTAGTATGTGTTGTTGCCAAAAAAATCCGACTGTAATAATGAATGAACCTCTCCATTATATAAAGAGTAAGGCGCACTTCCGAAGAGGAGAAGGTGAGAATCTGTGAATGAGTAATTTAGGAATTAATGCGCATGAGGGAATAAGTGTGAGTGAATAATGTTCATGGGTGAGTTATAAGTGAGAGTGTATGCGCATGGTGAGTTTAATGGATTACACGTGTGAGAGTGTGAGGGATAGTTAAGTGAAGGAATGGCGCATGTGTGAGGATAAGAGGTAGTTAATGCATGGAAATTGAGATAATGGTGAGTGAAGTGAGGGATAAAGTGAGTAAAGTGAGGGAAAGGATAAGTTAAGTGAAGGTAAGAGTGAGTTGAGTGTTTAGTTAACTAAAACACGTCAACACATGCCAATTATGCATGCGCTAGCCAAGGAAGAGGAATTCACCCTATTTTTCAGGGATTTTCCTAAATTTTAGGAAATTAGTGTTTAAAAGCAATTTAAGGGGAATTTTGGGAAATTAATGTGTGGAAAGTAAAGATATGTTAAGTGAGGAAAAATTAGCCTTGATTGGCTAAATCATCTCCCTAGAAGTGCCACCTCATCCTATGCGCCTCATTTTCACTTTATCTAATTCTTCGTTGACTTTATTTCCTTTACCTTGGAAAATGCACCCCTTTGCTTAATGCCATGTAGATGCCACATCACACTGAAACTCTGCCATATGTGAGAATCTGAGTCTGCCACTTGTCACTTCTGGAGACCATCACCCCTGTGATTTATAGAAACTGCTAAAAATAGGGTCCTGCTCCTAATGTTTAGGAAACTGTAAAAAATGCTCAAGATGACTAGGAGAACACTGCCACATGTCAACTATCTAAAAATAGACACTGCTAAAAATAGAATGTGCTTGCATGTCAATGGTATCATACTCATCGGATTCAATTTTCCAAGAGGAATCCAGATATGCGATCAGAATCAACATGCGAGCCCTGGTGCTCCACCTCCTAAAAATAGACATATCATGCATGTCACTCGGAAAAGGTCCAAAAGACTCAGATCAATACTGCACACTCAGAATCTCAATCTGAGGTCACTGAAAGGTCCAAAGACTCTATCAACATCGCGACACTCTAATCTCAACTGAGTCAAGCTCAACTCGCTAAAACAGTTCCCATGTGAAAAGTGTCATCGGCCCAGAATCATGCATGGATCATCCCGGTATGCTCAAAAACTGCTCCAAATGAACCTCTCAACCTGTTTCCCAAAGTAGGGACACCTCGTGCAGAGCTCCAGACATCTCTCAAATGCAAAGGAAAACAAGCTAGCTCTAACTCTGAACAAAAACAACCATATACCGATCATATACCTGTCTCTGATGGGAACCAACCTCTGATAACCACAAATGCTAAACTCTAGGGGAATCTCACAATGCCAGCCAAAATAGTGTATGCTGGCTCTTAACCCTCAAGATTTTCAAGGATGAAAATCTGGGGGTTAACACCTACCCAACTGAATATGCAGAATTGAATAAAGGCCTCCTCATCCATATTCTTGTGCAAAAACTATAGGATCATTCCCCTTTGTTTCAGATTTTTTCTTTGCTCAATGCATTCAGCATTTCTGTTGTTTTGCATATGCTGAAAGTTCAATATTTATAACTTCATAAACATTCCCCAATGCTCTTTCACCATCTTTGTTTTAAAATTGGTTTTACAAGAAATATGGGAAGCTGTATTAATGCTGCTCTTCTATTAGACTTTAGTAATGAAAGGAATAGAATAAAACATGCATTCCCTAGGGATGTAAAATGAGTGTAAATAACAGTAAAGCAATTTCAGTGTTTGCATGGTTTAACTCTTCAATCTTGGGAAGTATTTGTATTTTTATGATTGCCGTATTTTATTTTTATTTGTAGAAGATTAACTATTCAATCTTGGCCCAAACATGTGGTACTTAAAGCATAAATTTATTTCATCTGAAGAAGTTTGTGAATTGCTATGTTGACTTTCAGGCAGCTCTTTTGTTCAAGAGGCTATGTTTGAAGTTGGATGCACTCTCTCACTTCCAGTTTACTCCAAAACCGGTATGTAATATCATTGTATGTTTGATTGTCTTCATTGACATTCTGAAGCTGCTTTAAGGATTCTTATAGTTATATTAGGAATTAATTTGGGAATTGCATTCTGTGTTGGCAGGTTATTGAAGATATGTCTATACAAGCAAATGTTCCTGCTCTTGCAATGGAAGAGGTTGCTGGAACTGAATTTTGTCTATACTGGCTAGTCGTAGGTGAAAATTGTTCATGATGTATGACTGCATTGTATTTTTTGGCTTTAGTAAGTGTCTTTTATATCTGTGGACAGATAGCTCCTGTGGCAGTTTCAGAGGCATCTATGCTTGCTCCAGAAGAGTTATTTACAGGTGAAGGGCCTGTTAAAGATGAAGGTGAGTTGACCCGGGAGGATAGGAAACGTCTGCGAGCAAGCAAAAAGCGCAAGCGTAAAGGTATTCAATGTGTTCTATGGCATATGATATACAGAAATATTCCGTGAATGAGAAGTAAACTTCCATTGACATTATTATTTATATTTTGATCTGTAGCTCAAAAAGCAAACAAGGAAAACAAAACCAAAGTGCAGATGATCTCTAAAAATCACGATGAAAAGCAAGGAAATAGGAAAACTAAAGCAAAAGACCAAAAACTTGCTCAAACACACTATGGAAAGTCATCAAAGGTACTTGGCTTTTTGAGGCTATCACTTCTTTGCCTTTCTTTCTCATCTTTATTTATGTTGATGTTCTGTAAAGTTATTCTATACTATTTGTGTAATTGCCTTATCTTTGTTTTGTTTAGGTCTTCTCTGATCTTGATCAGGCAAAAGATAAAGCTGCACCAAAGTTATTGCAGCATAAAACAGATGTGCCGCATCCTTCCTTCCTCAAGTTATAAATAGAGGAATATTGGATATTGGCATACCTTTTATCATACTTCATATTGTATAAGTATCTTGGTGTTAGGAAGCTGTTGCTTGCACAGACGACTCTGATTCTGAGTCGAGCTACTTCCCTGTAGTTCTGTTTTTCTCAACTTTGACAATCTCTCTCCCAGTTATCATTTCTGGGAGCCAAAGCATATCCACAATGCTTAGGCTATTTTGAGTGTACACTGTTGAAGTTGCCATGTCAACCATTTTACCATACATAAGTGATCTCAAGTGCATGTTGTCTGTTCCTTTAATTGTAGTGGAAGGATCAGTTTGCCATGCGTATTGTTGTAAAATGGTGATCGGGAAAAGGAAGATAACTTTCTATTCCCATGTTAAGAGAAGCATCAATTTTGTTTATCCAAATTCACATAACCGAAAAGCAGTGATTCAAATGTAGAGAGAATCTAACTATTAATTTCCTCCAATATAACCCTATCTTTCACTTCTAAAATCCTGTTAAAACCATCAGGGCAGCTATTGATATTTGTGCTAATTATAATGCCTGCAATGCAGCACTGTATATTTCTTCCTCCTTTGAATCTGAAGCTAATGTTTCAACACAATTTTTGCGATGCATCCTGAATCTTCTATTGTTGTTGCATGTAAATAATCATATATCTAAAATGTCATCACCTGTGCAGTAAAGAAAGATTGAGAAGTCCCGAGGGTTAGCTTAATTGGTTGGTGCCACTGTTGTTAGGATGTTGCCTGTAAGCTGGCATGCTGTGCAGGACCCCAGTTCAATTCCTATAGGGTTAGGCACACAAAGTCTACATCGTCCACTTTACAATAGGTACCATCCTTGAAATAGGGAGAAGCACCTAGAATTTTTCCAGGGATTTATTTCCGAGGAAAAAACAATAAAGATCATGAGCTAAATTACCTTTCAATATGGCCAGAAATAGACATAAAGAGATCTTGAACTCCAAAGATGAACAAATTCTCTTTTGTCCAAAGATACATAAAAAAACATACACACAAATGGTTAGCTCTATTGTCCTTAAGACTATACCAAGCATGCAGAGTACTCTTCAGATTAGGATTTAGCTGTGAAAATTTTCTATAAATGATGAAACCAATCGGTTTTTGTGGACTAGGTTTAATCAGTAGGCATGCAGTCGTTTCTTGAAGTGATTTGACGTTTCTAATCTTTATGTTAGCAGGACACATGAGAAAAGATGCTGCAAAATACCTACATGATTTTATGGAATATAATTGATCGTTGTCTGTTGTTTAGTAGTTTACTATGTTTATGTGCAACCTGAGCAGTATAAGCATCACATATACTAGGTTATAGACCTCTAATGAAGAACCCAGAGCGGGAGCTCTGATGGAAGCCTCTCATTCCTCAACCGTGCTAAAAAACTTACAAATATAATGGACATTGGAAATAGGAGATTGATTATGGTTTCTTCTGGAATAGCTGGTAGGAACTGTTTTAGATAAATATGCTAGTTGTCAGAATTACTCTTCATAATTTGAGTGAACACTTTTGCAATATTTGGATGATTATTGTAGTATATAAAGTTCACAGCAATTTGAGTGAACACTTGCAATGTTTGGATGCTTGTAGTATTTATTCTGTCATATAAAGTTCATAGCAGCATGCAATTCTTTTTAAACAAATGCAATAATCAAAGTAGTTATGTTCACAAATTAATCAATCAAGATCTATCTTCATACAACTGTGCTATGTTGCTATCCATGGAAAAATCACTTATCTGCTTGCTGGGATGACTCAGAAATGTATTTTTAACATCACCAATTATTGGCTACCATGCATGCACATGAAAATGCCCCATAGGTACATATACTCAAAAGGATCTTTACTTGGATGACGTGAAACTTGAATTGATCATTTTTTTCCGGATTCTATTGCTAACACTGGTAGCATTGTATTTTGCATGTGCAGTCTACCTTAGTTTTATAAAATGATGATTTTTGGGGGGTGGGGGGCAGTATGATCCAATTTATTGTTACGAGTAAATTGTCTATACATATGTCTTTATGTAAACAAAGACAATAGGATTCTATTGCTAACGCTGGTAGCATTGTATATTGGATATGAACTCCACCTTTGTTATATAAAATGAGGAAATTTATGTCTTTATGTAAACAAAGACAATATGATTCTATCGCTAACGCTGGTAGCATTGTATATTGGATATGTACTCCACCTTTGTTATATAAAATGAAGAAATTTATGTCTTTATGTAAACAAAGACAATAGGATTCGATTGCTAATGCTTGTAGCATTGTATATTGGATATGCACTCCAAAACCTTTGTTATATAAAGTGAGGAAATTTTGTTTGTTGGACAATATGCCTCATCCTTCAATTGAAGGAATGTTACGAGTCAATGTTTATGCAAACAAAGGCAATTGGATTCTGTTGC
>SNQJ01S0015709.1:96470-108030 GCA_010110895.2 Picea sitchensis | reverse complement strand
CATCATTTAGTGTTTCAGCAAAGAGTTTAAAAGAAGCATGATTGTTTAAGCACAGTAACAACTGATTCACCCCCCCCCCTCTCAGTTGTCCAACACTTGTTACAAAAAGATGTTGAAAGTCTTGATCACCCGGTGGCCTTTTTTAGAAAAACACTCAGAGATGTTGAACTAAGGTATGATCCTATAGAAAAACAAGCTTATGCTCTCATTAAGTCGTTAAAAGATTTCAGAATTTATATCCTCCATGCAAAGGTTGTCACCTATGTTCCTTCAGCCTCTGTGAAGGATGTCTTGACTCAGCCTGATATTGATGGAAAGAGAGCTAAATGGATCGCAAAGCTAATCGAGTTCAACATAGAAGTGAAGCCCGCTAAGATGGTAAAAGGCCAAGGCCTTGCCAATCTTTTGACGGAAGAGAATTGTGATCTTTTGGACATAAATTTCATTGGGGAAAGTTCAGCAAGTTTACAGACAAAGGTAGCAGCGAAAGGACAAAATAACAACAAGCAGGTGGCCGAGAATTTGTTTTCATGTGAGTGGTCTTCAGGTATTATTCACTTTTTAAAGAAGTTGGAAGTTCCTCCTGAACTTAGCATGACTCAAGCCCGATCCCTTAAGCTCAAAGAAATTAAATTTTGCATTTATAATAATCTTTTGTATTGGAAAGATCCTGTCGGTTTACTACTAAGATGTTTAGACAAAGAAGAGTCAATTGAAGTCATACATCATTTTCATTCAAGTATTTGTGGAGGCCATCATTACTGGAAGACCACATCTCATAAGATTTTAAGGGTTGGGTATTATTGGCCTTTTCTTTTTTCAGATGTGTGCGCCTTTGTGAAATCTTGTGATAAATGTCAAAGATTCACAGGAAAACAACAACTAAAATCTCTTCCCCTGAGACCTATTGTAGTGAATGGTCCTTTTCAGCAGTGGGGTTTAGATTTTATAGGCAATATTAATCCTTCATCTAGTGGTCAGCATAAATGGATCTTGGTAGCCACTAACTATTTTACAAAATGAATAGAGGCAATCCCCACTAGAAAGGCTACTCATCAGGTCATCATGAAGTTTCTCTATGAGAACATCTTGAGTAGATTCGGTTACCCAAAAAGGCTAGTGATAGATAATGCAACAACTTTCAAAGCCAATGCATTGGTTGAAATGTGTAATTCAATGGACATTGAATTGGTACACTCTACTCCCTACTACCCTCAAGGTAATGGCCTTGTCGAGTCGTCCAATAAGAGTCTAATCAGAATCATTGGAAAGATGTTGAAAGAGAATCAAAAGAGTTGGGATTCTAAACTAAAATTTGCTCTTTGGGCAGACAGAGTAACAAACAAGAAATCCATAGGAACTTCTCCCTTCAAACTGGTTTATGGCACTGATGTTATTTTCCCTATTCAGCTAGTTTTACCAGTGGCTAAATTTTTTCAGGAGGAACAAACTGAATCAAATGATATGATAAGAAGAATTCTTGACTTGGTAGAATTGCAGCAGGTCAGAGAACAACTGGTGGATAAATCAGAGGCTCATCAAAAGAGGATCAAGGACACTTTTGACAGAAAGTCAAAGGTGGATGATTTTTAGGTTGGTGACTAGGTTCTAAAATGGGACGCCCTCAGATAAGATAAAGGCAAGCACGACAAGTTCAACTCTTTTTGGACCGGTCCTTTCATGATAACTCAGGTACAACACAACAACACCTTCATTCTGCAAAGTCTGGAAGGTGAAGAAATGTTTGGTGGCCTAGTCAATGGGCATTTTCTAAAACTCTATTTAATCTAAGGCTTTGAAGCCTTGTCATTGTAATTTTTATTTTTCAGCTTTTGTTTTTACAGAATAACTCCATGCCCAATGGAAACACTAGTAGATAGGTTTGGATTATCGTTTTTTAGGAAAGACATTGATTCTGTGGTTCTTGAAACCTCATAGGGAGGATTTTACCCCCAATAGGAGCCAGTTTTATCTCCTCAAATAAATCAATTGAGATTTTTCATTTTAGGTGATAGGAAGTCTTTTAAAAAGGTTATTTTTAAATTTTTAAAAGTTCATTTCTCAAATTTTTATGCATGTAATAAAGTTTAAATAAAAGTTCGTTTAGTTTTTATTTGATCTAATTCAAATCCCAGGCCACTAAAAGCCTTAGCTTCCGAAAGCTTAAAGAAAGGAATCCAGGGCCATTTTAGCCTCTGAAATCACTGAAACATGGAAAGACCCAGCACATCCTATCACATGTTTCAACCGATGGGTTCGACATTTCTATGATTGTACAAGCCACCAAAAAGACTAGAGAAAGAACCGTTCACGACCGGAAGTTAATCCCTCTGTGATATAAGCAAATATTTCCAGATCGTTATATCATTAAGCCACGTGCTTACGTACCCTCCATTTATTTCAGTTATCAGCCATGGCTACTGCAAATCATCAACCATTCCATCGCACCCATTGTAATCAGTGCCACATTCTAAATCTCACCCCAGTTACCTCATTTCTATCACAACCGAGTTGATTTTCGCTAATTCTACGTGGTGTAACTCTCCCCCGAAATATACTCCTTCGATCACAAGTGTGAGAAAACATTGTGGAAAATGAACAAAGGAATGTCAACCTTGAGGAAGGAGCTCAATGACATCGGTTACCTGGAAGCACACCTGGAGGTATGTCAAATGTTCAAGGATGCAGGGTGTTACATTTTTTGCAAAAAATTACAGAGTTCTCATCCACAGGTGGCAAAGGCCTTTGCCCTGAATTTAGATGGAAAGAAAGAAGTCATCAGTTGGGATGAATTTGAGATAGATGAATCCCTCACAGCCGATGTGACAGAGCTTCCCACAATTGGAGAGAAATGGTTTAAAACTACTGTTATTAAGAATGTTGAATTTAGGACTTATTTAAAAACAAAACACAGGGGTTTCATATGGATGAAAGATATTCATATATCTTTCCTTGAAGAGAAATGGCAACAGTTATTAAAAGCCATAATGGTTTATATAACTTGTGAAGGGCGATACAACAGGGTGATGATTTACCATTTTAAACATATAAACCATTTGACTGGTAGAAACCCGCTCAATCTGCCCTATTTCCTCCACTGAAGCTTATCCAAGATGGTTCATCAGGTCAAGGCCAAACCTAATCAAGTTGTAGGTAGATTATCCCACCATAGTCTACTCAAAATTTTGGTTTGTGAGTTGTTGCAAAGAAGAGGTAAAGAGTGGAATTACATCTTATTCTGGAATGATTTCCAGACTGAGTTTCAGCCAGAGGGCAAAAAGAGTCTTCATTCCAAGAAGTCTTCCACTCCCAAAAGTGGAAAGAGGAGGAGGAGAGATATCTCTCCAGCCCCAGTCAATAAACCCTCTCCTTCCTCTAAGCTTGGCAAAACTAATAAGAAATTAAATTTCAACAGTGAAGAAGAAAAGGCCAAAGAATCCCCAGTGAAGAAAAACATTCTTAATCTTCCTTACACAGACTCAGAGGATGAAGAGCACCAGATTGAAACAGGGCATGAGGATTCAGTTACCACAGGGCGTGAAAATTATGTTTTTGTGGATATATACATAGAAAGTTATGAGAACCTTCCATCACCTACACCTCAAGAAGAACAAGAACCACAAATTGCAGATGCCTCATCTAACAAACGAGTGAAGCAGAGTAAATCAAAAGAAATCAAGAAACTTAAGAAGAAGCTAGCCAAGTAAGAAGTGATAGAAAGGGTAATAAAAACCAGGTATGAAACTCTCTCAAAAAACTTTGCAGAAAGCTACTCAGCTTTGGAAATATTAGCTCATGAAAGCATAAAGGAGAAGAAAAAGAAGGACAAGATTGTAAAAAACTACAACAACTTATGGAGAGTAGCTAAGGGTTTGAAGAAAAAGTTCAGGGCTTTGAGGAAAAAATCCATGTATTCAAAACACCAGGCTCAGACACATGCTTCTCTTGAAACCCTTGCAGAGGTGGCAATTCAGTGCAATGAACCAGAGGCAACCAGTAATCCTACAAATTTTGAGCAAGATGCAGAATCCTAAAAAGATCCGTCCTAAGGAGTTTTTGAGCTAAGACAAGCGTATTTTTGAAATTTTGATAATCTCAGGTTTCGATGGCTTAGGAGAACATATCGATTGTTCATTAGCCACCGAAAGTAGAACTTTCAGTCGCTAATCGGCCCGAATTCTATCTACTCTAGCTACCGAAAGCATTGATAAGGCAGAAAGCTAATGTTTTTACACAAGTCAAGGTTTTCCTTGTTCAAAAGCCTCAGAAATGGTTCCAATCGATGGAAGATAATTAATGACATCTTTATCAAGAGTTTGTTTTGGTTTTGGAGATGCTTTACAAGATAGAAAGGTAAACAACGGTTAGCTATTTTCAAGGATATAATACTATTTGACTGTTAACAGGTGTCATGTTCGACTCCTCCCATATCACATGAGATCCAACAGCCTCGGAAGGCTCACTACACCTGCCAAGGATTTGAAGAACATAGAGATTAGTTGAGAATTTGAATTGATCTAGTTTATAGGATCTTTATCTACTTTCTTGGGCCAGTTACTGATTTTCTATTTCTAGCAAAATTCCATCCAGTAATCTAGGATCTGGAAACTGTTTGTAAAAGGCTATAAAGCCAAGAACATTTGATGAACACAGGGTTCGATTTTGAGTGCTATAATCTATTGTTCTTGTAAAAAGACACTTTCTTTAATATATTAAGCCTACAAGCTTATTTCATTTGTTATTGTCAGACTCTCCCTCATCTTTGTCTATGCATATGAGTTGAAATCATTCTTTTGTCTATGTTTAATGGTCCCATGGTGATTGTCATCTTACTTTTGACTGTTAAGCAAGAATCATAAGCATCTTTGGCTAGTTTGTTGACCCATCATATATATTGCCTATGTATGTTCTAGTTAACCGATTGGTTTTCTTATCCATTCGATTTACAAACCTATCTGATAATATCTCCTGAAGGCCTTGTATTGCATGAATATAGCTAGACTATCTTGAAGATATAATCCAGTGATTAAGATATTCATATTGATCCAAACCCACACCCATTATTGAGAAAATATTTATAAAAAGGTTAAGTTACCAGGCATCTCTGATATACAACCTAGGAGAGTTTCCTGGAGTGATAACAGAAGCATCGTGATATTTATGAGTCTCGACCCCGTAGTGTCATTGTTACGTTGATGGGTCATATCTATAGAATACCAGAGGTAAATCTGACTATTGTCCCACCTAAAAAGTGTCGCATGGTAGTATCTTATACTACAAAATTTAGCTTCTTCACAATCTGTTCAAAAGGTGAACAGAAGGATACTGCAACCACTATAGCCTCGACCCAAGCACCTTCTATCCAAAATAAGTGGGTCGACAAGACTACAACAAAGTGAAAATATTCCTTTTGCACATAGAAATCTCATGTAGCATGATTGTTTGAACAAATTCAACCCCACAAGCAACAGGTTCATGAAATCCTTCCACAAACCAAGCAACGGGACATCTACAACAAGGCAAGCAGGGCACCAAGATTCAGTTACAACAATCATTTTCCCCTCTCCCTCAGGAACTCAATGCTATGGAGACAATTTCTTCCTAAGGAGGTAGGATTGATCCCTGTGGATATCGGTGGCCTCCTACCTATTCAAACTATCTCATTTTGGTAGTTTCAGTTTGGCATTTTTGTTCCTAGTTTTTGAGTCTCAAATTTCCTGGACCATTTTGAGGCCCTAAACAACGTTTTTAGGGCTCACAACAATTAAGATATTTACTAAGTCAAATTCTGATGGAAACATGTGTAGTCCTCGGATAGACCTTTCCAGCGAGCTATTGTGCACCCCAAATGAAGATCGTATGTCAAATTTACGCCCCCGGGAAGTTGATACACCAAACAAACTACTCAAAACGGGGTCCACAAAATTGTTGGCTTTTCATCTTCCGGGGTTAGGGTTTTGTATTTTCTTTATGTTAAAAAGGCATTTTGAGCCTCATTGTAATTCATCTTCTTGAAAATGTGAGTGGTCATCACATCTCTTCTCAGAGATAAGTTTCCACTATTCTAGCAATTGTTTCACTCTGTATTTCTACAATTTTGTACATTTCGTTCACTGATAGAAATTGTGTATTATTGTATCTCTGTGTTTAGGGTTGCATATATGATATATTTCTATTATATTTTTGTATATCCAATACGTCTCTGTACATTTATTTATTATATCTCCGCTCTCATTTCATGTCGAAAATAATCCAAATCAATTTTATTAGAGTAGGCTACTCTTGATCGTTTTTTGGTGCATGTCCCCAATGAGGTTTCAGTATAGAAAGTTGGGTCTCGAGATTGTCTCTATTGAGGAAAATCTCTCTTGAATGTCAAAGAAACCCTCCATGGTAGAAGAAAAGAAAAAAGACAGAGAAAACGATTATATTCATCTGTTGCTTGAGCAAGCTCTCACGTTACAGAGGGATGAAATGATGGAGAATTTTTCCCACATCCTTCTATGCCAGTCAATAACAATAGGAATGTATTCATCAAGCGACCACTTTGCAAGCACCTCACATTTCAAGGTACAAGTTAATTTTGATATTCCCATTTTTAAGGACAGATAGATGTGGATGTCGTAGAAAAATGGTTAAATTTACTGGAAGGTTATTTATTTGTTCATAATTTCTCTAACAAGGAAAATATCACCTTCTCACTCCTTAAGGCTATCCCCCATGTCAAACATTGTTGGGAAACTTACTCGAAACAAAGTTCCATAAAGGATTCTGGAATATATGGGGTCAAACCCACTTGGGATTTTTTTGTGGATGTGGTAAAGGAACAATATTACCTTGTTGGAAACTATGAGGACCAGTACATGAGATGGACCACACTGCGGCAAGATAGGGGCCAAGAAGTGCCAGATTTCACCAATACCTTCCATACCTTGTGCAACATCCTGGGTATCAAATAATTTGAGTGACATTTGGTTCTGAAATATTGTGAGGCTCTACATAGATAAATCCAAAATGAAATGGATTTTTTGGACATCTCATCACTCAGTACTTCTTATCAATATGTTGTTAAAATCAAGCAAAATTTTAAGCACCAAAACAAGTGGGATTTCAAGTCTGCAAATATGTAAAAAACAAATTATGATAAATACGGCCCTAGAAAACATCCTCCTGAAAAATATTCCAAGCCACAGGAAAAGAAAGGTCACAAAAAGACGAAGAAGGACACCTAAAAATAGTGCGATTTCCACAAAATCCCCTGGAACAACACCAATGAATGTCACTCAAAACAGTCATTGGTGTCCAAGATCAACGACAAGGAGTTGAACCCTGATTCATAATCTGATTCAGAAAATACTGATAAAAGATAAATCATCGACGCAGATCCCACTGTTATTATCGCGACCGTGACAATTCAACTAGAAGAACCAATAGATTATGAAGAGGGGGAGCATATTTTTCATTTAGATATGTGGTTGAAGGGGACCCCGCTGCATTTTATTGTTGAAATCGGAAGCCAAAATAACCTCATCTTAGCAAAGGTCGTCAAATAGTTGGGATTTTCGACAACACCACACCCGCAGCCATACAACATCAGGTGGCTTCTCTAGGGGAAAGATCTTAGTGTACGCCAGCAATGAATATTTGCATACGGCATCTAACCCTTCAAGGATGAGGTATTATGTGATGTTGCACCACTGGATGTATGTGATGTTCTCTTGGTCTAGCCATATGATGCAGGAGCATCGCCAATGTCAAGCGAGCATGGGTTACACACCAACTCATTTTGAGCACATGATGAATTGTTTGAATGTTTTTGAAGCGGATACGCCAGAATTAAATGAGATTGTTAAAGAGAGACGTACTTCTTGATTTGTAAACAGACCTTGAGTGTCCCGCTCTCATCTGTATTAGGTGAAGGCATTTAAGTTAATGAATGTAAGTAGATAGAATTAAATTCCTAGATTAGACAGTTTTAGGAGCGAAGAGGGAAACGGGATATAGACACCCTCCCTTGTATTATTGTGAAAAAATAAGAAACATTATGAGCATAGATCATTTAGAAGAGAGCAGAGAGATATAGTTGAAAACACCCATGTACAGAGATTTGAATTAATAGAAAGAGTTTTGATTCAAATTCATGGTGTCGTATTTGTTCTCTGTGTATGCATGTTGAATGTTATGCTCATGGATGTTTACTTTCTGTTATACATTTTCTTTATATGCTGTGTATATGATTTCATGATTTGTGTTTGAAGTCTGAGAGAGAGTAAGGAATGAGTTTCAATTGTTTCTCTATCTGAGCAAGAGTTCTTCCAAGGAGTGTAGTGAAGTTGTCCACAAGGAGTGCATTGACAAGAGTTTAGAGGTTTATCTCTGAAAGCTCAGCAGGGTTAATGTTGTTCTCATTCTCACATAAGTGAAAGTTGATCACAGGGGTCATGCAAGGTGTGCGTAGGCAGAGTAAAGTCTCAGATTTTGTGAATCTGAGTGAAATTGTTGAAATACTACTGTTGTAGGGAGTGCGCAGAGTCGAAGGACTTCAATTTTTTGAAGTAACTGAAGGATTCACCGCAAAGAGTGTGTGCGGGAGTATTCTTTAAGACTCAGAGTTGGAGAAAGTTCAGGAGGGATAGGATCTTCCCAGTTTTCACAGAAAAGCACAGAAGGTTGGTGCCTTGAAGCATTGAAAAGGAGGCGCAGCGACGTTGTTGCAATGAGGAATTTAGCGGAAGAACACCGCGTTCATTTCACATAAATCGTCAAGGGAGATTTGGGTGGTTGGAATCCACTGAGGGGAGTTCAAGAGGTTCTGAGGAATGTCATATCTTGCAGAGGAGCGAGGAGGTTTATGGAAAGTGTGTTTTTTCATTTAAGTTCAGGGGAGAATAGAGTCGTAGGATCTGGACCAATAGGGCCATCAGATCACTTACATATTTCGCATTTCGAGGTCTCGGGAGGTGAAGGGTCAAAACCTTCGGAGCGAGGCTCACAAACTCGTGAAAGGAAAAGTCCAGAGATAGTGAAGGGATTAGAGTCGTTCGCCGGAAAGAGGACATGTGTCGTGAGATCACCCGTCTCAGGGACTCGGACATCAGGGGGTCCGAAAGAGAAGTTTTTCAACTTCATGAGAAGCGAAGTCACGAAGTAATCCAAGCTATCCATCAGAGGAGGACAGGTGTCAAAGATCAGAGGATCTCACAAACTCGGAGGTTCACCAGGTGAGAGCCCAAAAATTTGGGTGCTCAGAGTTGCGATAAGCAAAGTCGCGAAGTGTCGAGAGCCAGCACGAGGGACACGTGGTAGAACTGTACAGTGGACCCGGGAATTTAACCAGCATACACGCATCACACAATTGGAGGAGTCAACACCCTGTTGAAACTCCAAGCCTCCTCCTCCAAGTTCGTGATACCCAAGACTGCAAAATGGTTATGGCTCCCCTTTCATCAGTGCCCTCCTTGCGCAACCGCCGGCTAGGCTAAGCACTAGCACCTTTCACCTCTTGCGTCTCTGGGAATCGGGAGAAAAGGGAATGAAGTTTTGAGCCCTTGACTCGTGAATTCATGAGAAGCAAGAACGAGAGGAGGAAAGTCAAATCTCACCTCTCAGGGGTTCGGGAAAGAAAAGGGGCAAGGCTCGATGTTTGAACTCACGAAGGCGCGAGAGGCGAAAGGTGCTAGTGCTTAGCCTAGCCGGCGGTTGCGCAAGGAGGGAAATGACGAAAGGGGAGACATAACCATTTCGTGGTCTTGGGTATTGCGGAATTGGAGGAGGAGGCTTGGAGTTTCAACTCACGAACTCGCGAAATCGCGAACCATAAAAAAGAACTTGTGGATTGATTTGAAGGGGGATTCCAGTAGAGAATTTGAAAGAGTCGATCCGGCTCGAAGGGCATATAAAATGATTCCGTGAGAGGATCTTGATCCCGAGGGGCCGATAGGGTCTGCGTCAAGTGGTATCAGAGCACAAAGATTCCTTTGCTTTTAGTAGCAGGGAAAAATAAGATTCACCATGTCGCCGAGAAGGGATGGGAAAACACCCGATCCACCAAAGGAGAGGGAAATATCGAGAAGAAGGGGTAGGTAGATGATTGATCCAGCCATAGAAAGAGAAATGCGTGACCTACGCACCAGACTCGAGGATATGGAGACAACACAGAGGCGTACAACTGGTGGTGGGGATCTTAGTGATTCCAAAAGTGAAGATGAAGCTGGACATGAAGAAGAAGAAGTCACAGCAGAAGATGCAACAAATGAACGCCTGATTAGGGCTATTGTAAGAATGGGTGCTAAGGCAAAAATGGATATTCCAGTATACGAGGGAAACCTAGACGCCGAGGAGCTTCTATACTGGATTAGAGCTCTGGACACATATTTTGACTATGAATATGTCGAGGAGGACAAAAAGGTCAAACATGTTGTCATGAGATTTAGAGGACATGCAACATTGTGGTGGGATGAGCTACAAGCTGACAGACGCTGCAAAGGCAAGTAGAAGATCAAGAGTTGGGATAGAATGATCGTGAAGATGAAGGCGAAATTCATTCCCAGGGATTACCAGATTACTCTGTTTCGAAGAATGCAAAATTTGAGACAAAATCTGATGACAGTGAAGGAGTACACTGAAGAATTCTACAAGCTGAACATCAGGGTAGGTCATCGCGAAAGTGATGATGAAAAGGTTTCCAGGTACATGAATGGTCTGAGATACGGCATTTAGGATGAGATGAGCATGATGACCATCTGAATGGTGGAAGATTCTTATCAGATGGCTCTAAAAGATGAAGATAAGCTGAGCCGAAAGAAGGGTCAAGGAGGTCGAGGCAGAAGTCAGCCCAGAGGAAAATCAGTTGCCCGGGATGGAAATCAGAAACCCAAGGAAGATTGGAAGAAACCTCAGACTCAAACTGAGAGAGGTGGAAGTTCACAGAGAGAGCGACATACCGAACAGAGAGGTCAGTATGTTGATGCAAACATTTTTCCTCGTACCAGAGGTAGAGGAAGAGGAAGAGGTGGAGTGGTAAAATGCTTCACATGTGGAAAGAATGGACACAAATCTTATGAGTGTCCAGACAAAAAGAAAGAAGGTGGTGAAATTCACATCGCCGAAGCACAGAGGCAAAATGTTTAGGCAGAAGATGTTGAACGTGGAAGATCATTGATGATGCGAAAAGTTCTCTTAATGCCAAAGAAGGAGGTGGAGAATCCAGTGCAAAGAAAAAGTCTTTTCTAGACTTCTTGCAAGACCAAAGATAGGGTATGCAAGGTCATTGTGGACAATGGTAGCACAGATAATCTCGTTTCTACAGAGATGGTAAAAAATATGGAGCTGGAGACGATTGAGCATCCGAGCCCATACAAAGTTTCGTGGTTACAAAAAGGACATCAGGTAAATGTCACTAAACAATGTTTAGTTGATTTTAAAATAGGAGGGTATAAGGATGAAATACTCTGTGATGTCATTCCCGTGGACATTTGTCATCTATTGCTGGGTAGACTGTGGCAATATGACAGAAATGTGGTTCATGATGGGAGGAAGAACACATACACCCTAGAGAAGA
>SNQJ01S0015709.1:44493-96420 GCA_010110895.2 Picea sitchensis | reverse complement strand
TATGGTCAGGAAGCCGAAGATTGTTTTAACTAGTATAAGGGTAGATGATTTACCAGAAGAGGTTTAGAAGCTGTTAGAAGAGTTTGTTGACATAGTAGTGGATGAACTACTTCATTCATTGCCATCGATCAGAAGTGTGAGTCATCATATTGATATCATACCTAGAGAAAGTTTACCAAACAAATCAGCGTATAGATTGACGCCATAGGAGAATGAATAAGTCAAAAGACAGGTCCAGGATTTAATGAACAAAGGTTTGGTTAGAGAAAGCTTGAGTCCATGTGTTGTTCCGACAGTACTCAGTCCGAAGAAAGACGGAGGCTGGAGGATGTGTGTTGACTCGAGGGAAGTCAACAAAATAACCATCAGGTACAAATTTCCATTGCCAAGGATGATTTGATGGATTTCTTAAGTGGGGCCAAAAAAATTTCAAAGATTGAATTTAAAAGTGGATATCACCAAATTCGTATGAGGGAAGGTGATGAATGGAAGACAGCCTTCAAGACTAATGAAGGGTTGTATGAATGGCTTGTTATACCATTTGGCTTAACAAACACACGGAGTACTTTCATGAGGTTGATGAATGAAGTCCTAAAGGAGTTCATCGGAAAATTTGTCATTGTGTATCTTGATGACACACTGATTTTGAGTAAAACAGAGGCAGAGCATCTGAAACATTTGGCTACAGTGATGCATAGCCTACAGCAAGAGAAGTTGCTGATAAACATGAAGAAATCCTCATTCATGAAGATAAAGCTCATTTATTTGGGTTTTGTTATTTCTACAGATAAGTTGAGGATGGACCCAGATAAGGTGGAGGTAATTAAGAATTGGCCATCACCGACGAGTATATTTGAGGTGAGAAGTTTTCATGGATTGGCTAGTTTCTATCGAAAGTTCATCAGGAATTTTAGTGGAATTAGTACACCGATGATGGACACATTGAAGAAGAGACACAAATCTTTTCACTGGATAGAATAAGCCGAAAAGAGTTTTAATTTGTTGAAAAGAAAAATCACGGAACAACCAATCCTGGTGTTGCCTGATTTCCAAAAGACATTTCAGGTAAAATGTGATGCAAGTGGGTTTGCAATAGGGGCAGTCTTGAGCCAAGAAGACAAGCCGATAGCATACTTTAGTGAGAAGCTGAATGAAGCGAAAGTGAAATACTCCACTTATGACAAGGAGTTCTATGCTATTATCCAGGCATTGAAGAAGTGGAGACACTACTTGATTCCTAAGGAGTTTGTCTTATACAGTGACAATCATGCTTTGCAATTTGTGACTCAATAGGAGAAGTTGAATCAAAGACATGTTAAATGGGTTGAATACATGCAGAACTTTACTTTTGTAATTAAGCATATTTCTGGAACTGCTAACAAAGTTGTTGATGCTTTGAGCAGGAAATGTTTGTTGTTGCAGGAGTTCAAAGTCAAAACACTGGGTTTTGATGATCTCAGGGGCATGTACAAAGATGATCTAGATTTTAAAGAGGCGTATGAAGCAGCTGAGAATCCAATTCTCAGGGACAGAAGTCAATGGATAGAATACATGATCCAGGAAGGATTACTATTTAAGGGTAATCAACTTTGTATTCCAAAATGCTCCATGAGGGAGAATTTGTTGAAGGAGAAACATAGTGGAGGATTGGTCAGAAATTTCGGTCATAACAAGACGTTCGCAAAGTTGAATGAGTCATATTTTTGGCCAGGAATGAGAGCAGACATCAAAAGATTCATGGAAAGATGTAGAATTTGTCAGCATTCAAAAGGAAAGAGGTAGAATGCAGGCTTTTATCAACCATTACACATACCTGACAGGCCATGGGATGCGGTAAGCATGGACTTCATATTGGGGTTGCCAAGAACACAAAGAGGGTTTGACTCAATCTTTGTGGTAGTGGATAGATTTTCCAAAATGGAACATTTCATACCGTGTCAGAAAACCAGTGACACAACTCACATTGCGAATCTATTTTTCAAAGAAGTCATTCAACTTCACGACATACCAAGGAGCATAGTTTCGGATCGAGACACCAAGTTCATGGGACACTTCTGGAGGACCTTATGGAAAAAGCCGAGAACAAACTTATCGTTCAGTTCATCTTATCATCCTCAGACGGATGGATAGACAGAATTTGTGAACATAAGTTTGGGAGACTTGCTGAGGATCTTGGTGACAGAACACCACAGTTAGTGGGACAATATTCTACCACAGGCGGAATTTGCATATAACGACTCACTAAACAGAAGCACAGGGAAAATTCCATTCCAAATTGTTTATGGGATACAGCGAAGGGGAGTTTCTAAATTGAGAGATCTAGAACAGAACGCAACTAGGAGTGCTAGTGCAGAAGATTTCGTAGAAGCAATGAAGGAACTTCACAGCCAGGTGAAGGAGTGATTGCAGAACTCGAGCCAAGATTATAAGTGCAGAGCAGATCAACACAGGAGACAAATTCAATTTGAGGTTGGTGATTTGATTCTGGCACATCTAAGAAAGGAAAGGTTCCCGAAGGGGACATATAACAAACTAAAGATGAAGAAGATCAGACCATGTAAGGTCTTGAAGAAATTTGGGGCAAATGCTTATGAGATTGAATTACCCGATGGGATCGAAATTTCTCTGATAGTCAATGTCTCAGATTTGTACCCATACCAAGCTGAGGAAGCAAGGACAAGTGATGAACAACCAGATGTTCATTGGGCTAAACAGATGCCAATTACAGAGAAGCCACAGATGGAAAGCATACTGGACAAGAGAGTTAGCTAGAGGACCAGAAGAAAAGAATACTTTGAATACTTGGTCAAGTGGAAGGGACATCCAGTTGAAGATGCCAGATGGGAGAATGAAGCAGATATTTAGAAGCATGGATAGATTGTGCGAGAGCTCATGGACAAGAGCCCATGAAAATTTTCAAGCGAGGGAGTATGATGCAGGAGCATCACCAACTTCAAGCGAGCGTGGGGTACACACCAACGCATTTTGAGCACATGATGAATTGTTTGAATGTTTTTGAAGCGGATACGCCAGACTTAAATGAGATTGTTAAAGAGAGGCGTACTTCTTTATTTGTAAACAAACCTTGAGCGTCCCGCTCTCGTCTATATTAGGTGAAGGCATTTAAGTTAATGAATGTAAGTAGATAGAATTGAATTCCTAGATTAGACAGTTTTAGGAGCGAAGAGGGAAACGGGATATAGACACCCTACCTTGTATTATTGTGAAAAAATAAGAAACATTATGAGCATAGAGCATTTAGAAGAGAGCAGAGAGATGTAGTTGAAAACACCCATGTACAGAGATTTGAATTAATAGAAAGAGTTTCGATTCAAATTCATGGTGCCGTATTTGTTCTCTGTGTATGCATGTTGAATGTTATGCTCATGGATGTTTACTTTCTGTTATACATTTTCTTTATATGCTATGTATATGATTTCATGATTTGTTTTTGAAGTCGAGAGAGTAAAGGAATGAGTTTCCAATTGTGAAGTCTGAGAGAGAGTAAGGAATGAGTTTCAATTGTTTCTCTATCTGAGCAAGAGTTCCTGCAAGGAGTGCAGTGAAGTTGTCTGCAAGGAGTGCGTTGACAAGAGTTCATAGGTTTATCTCTGAAAGCTCAGGAGGGTTAACGTTCTTCTCATTCTCACAAAAGTGCAAGTTGAGCACAGGGGCCATGCAAGTTGTGTGTAGGCATAGTAAAGTCTCAGAGTTTGCGAATCTGAGTGAAATTGTTGAAAGACTACTGCTGCAGGGAGTGCGCAGAGTCGAAGGACTTCAATTTTTTGAAGTAATTGAAGGATTCACCGCAAAGAGTGTGTGTGGGAGTCTTCTTTAAGAATCAGAGTTGGAGAAATTTTAGGAGGGATAGGATCTTCGTAGTTGTCGCAGAAAATCACAGAAGGTTGGTGCCTTGAAGCATTGAAAAGGAGGCACAACGATGTTGTTGCAAGAAGGAGGAATTTTGTGGATGAACACCGCGTTCATTTCACAGAAATCGTCAAGGGAGCTTTCGGCAGTCGGAATCCACTGAGGGGAGTTCACAAGGTTCTAAAGACCATCAGATCTTGCAGAGGAGCGAGGAGGTTTATGACGAGTGTGTTTTTTCATTTAAGTTCAGGGGAGAACAGAGACGTAGGATCTGGACCAACAGGGTCGTCAGATCACTTACATATTTCACATTTCGGGGTCTCAGGAGGTGAAGGGTCAAAACCTTCAGAGGGAGGCTCACGAACTCGCGAAAGGCGAAGTCCAAAGATAGAAAAGGGATCAAAGTTGTTCACCGGAAAGAGGACACATGTCACGAGATCACCCGTCTCAGGGACTCGAACATCGGGGGGTCCGAAAGAGAAGTTTTTCAACTTCGCGAGAAGCGAATTCGTGAAGTAATCCAAGCCGTCCATTCGAGGAGGACAAGTGTCAGAGATCAGAGGATCTCGCAAACTCATAGGTTCGGGAAAGAAAAGGGGCAAGGCTCAACATTTGAACTCGCGAAGGCACGAGAGGTGAAAGGCGCTAGTGCTTAGCCTAGCTGGCGGTCACACAGGGAGGGCATTGATGAAAGGGGAGCCATAATCATTTCGCGGTCTCGGGTATCGCAGAATTGAAGGAGGAGGCTCAGAGTTTCAATTCGTGAAATCACGAAATCGCGAACCGTGAAAAAGAACCTGTGGATCGATTTGAAGGGGGATTCGAGTAGAGAATCTGAAAGAGTCGATCCAGCTCTAAGGGCATATAGAATGATCCTATGAAAAGATCTCGGTCCTGAGGGGCCAATAGGGTCTACGTCACCATATATGTGGAAGAGCCATGTTATTTATGAGTCTCAATCCCGTAGTGTCATTGTTAATATAAGGGGTTATCTCTACAGAATACCATAGGTAATTATGACTACTGTCCCACCTAAATAATGTTGCAAGGTATTATCTCATACTACAAAATTCAGATTCTTCACAATCTGTTCAAAAGGTGAACAGAAGGATACTGTAACCGCTACAACCTCTGCCCAAGCACCTTCCATCCAACAGAAGTGGGTGGAAAAGACTACATCAAAGAAAAAATATTCCTTTTTCACATAGACATCTCATGTATCCCAACCGATTGAACATATTCAACCCCTCCAAGAATAGGTTTGTGATAGTCTTCCACAAACCAAACATCACGACGTCTCCAACAAGGCAAGAAGCGGACCAAGATTCAGTTGCAACAATCATTTTCCCCTCTCCCCCAACAACTCAATGCAATGGATACCATTGCTTCCTAAGTCAGGAGGATTGATCTAGGTGGATATCAGTGGCCACCCACCTATTCCAACTAGCACATTTTGGTAGTTTCAGTTTGGCAGTTTTGTTCCTAGTTTTTGAGTCCCAAACTTCCGGGTCCGTTTTGAGGCTCTAAACATTGTTTTTAGGGCTCAAATATTTCATATTATATACGAAGTTAGAGTATGGTGGAAACATGTGTATTCCTAGGATAGACCTTTCCAACTAGCTATTGTGCACCCCAAACAGAGATCGTATGTGAAAGTTATGCCCCAAGGAAGTTGATACATCAAACTACCTAAACCGAGGTCCACAAAACTGTTGGATTTTCATCTACTGGGGTTAGGGTTTTGAATTTTATTTATGTTAAAAATCACTTTAGAGCCTCATTGTAATTCATCTTCTGGCGAATGTGAGTAGCCATCACATCTCTTCTCATAGATAAGCTACCACCATTCTAGTGAGTCTTTCACTCTGTATTTCTACAGTTTTGTACATTTCATTCATTAATAGAAATTTTGCATTAATATATCTCTGTGTTTATGGTTGCATCTCTGATATATTTATGTTATACTTTTGGATATACAATATGTCTCTGTACATGTATTTATTATATCTCCCCTCTCATTTCATGCCGAAAATAATCTGGATCAGTGGTATAAGAGAAGCATGCTCTTGATCGTTTTTCAGTGCATGTCCCCGATGAGGTTTGAGGATAGAAAGTTGGGTCTTGAGCTTGTCTGTCTTGAGGATAATCTCTCTTGCATGCCCAATAAACCCTCCATGTCGAAATAAAATAAAAACGACAGTGCATACAATTATATTCATCTATTGCTTGAGCAAGCTCTCACGCGACAAAGGGACGAAATGATGGAGAATTTTTCCCATAGCCTTCAATGTCTGTCGATAACAACAGGCACGTCTTCATCAAGAGGATATTTTGGAGGCACATCTCCATTCAAGGTACAAGTTAATTTGATATTCTCATTTTTGAAGGACACATAGATGTGGATTCCCTAGAAAAATGGTTAAATCTACTAGAAGGTTATTTCTTTGTTCATAATTTCTCTGAAAGGGAAAATATCACCTTTGTACTCCTTAAGGCTCTCCCCCATGTCAAACATTGGTGGGAAACTTATTGGGATAAAAGTTCCAAAGAGGATTCTGGAATATATGGGGTTGATCCCACTTGGGAATTTTTTTTGCATGCGGTAAAGGAACAATATTACCCTATTGGAAACTATGAGGACCAGTACATGAGATGGGCCACACTGTGGAAATAGAGGGGCCAAGCAGTGTTGGAGTTCACCAGTACCTTCCATACCTGGCACAACAAGCTAGGTATCAAAGACTCTGAGTGAAATTTGGTTTTGAAATATTGCAGGGTTTTATAAATATACATCCAAACTAAAATTAATTTTTTGGACATCTCATCACTCGGTACTGCTTATCGATATGTTGTTAAAATCGAGAATAAATTTAAGCACCGAAACAAGCAAAATTTTGGGTCTGCAAATCCGCAACAACAAAAGTATGATAATACGGCCTTAACAAACAACCTCTCGAAAATCATTCCAAGCAACAGGAAAAGAACAGTCATGGAAAGATGAAGGACATCAAAAAATGGTACGATTTCCACAAAATCCCCTTGCAAAACACTGATGAATGTTGCTCAAAAAAATAATTGGTGTCCGAGATCGAAGACAAGGAGCCAAAATGTGATTCAGAATCCGATTCAGAAAATAATGATAGAAGTCATATCATTTACGCGGATCCCACTGCTATTGTCACGACAACGAAAATTCAACCAGAACAACCAATAGATCGTGAAGAGGGGGAGCATGTTTTTCATTCACATATGTGGGTGAAGGGGACCCCACTACATTTTATTGTTGATAGAAGAAGCAAAAAGAAACTCATATTAGCAAAGGTCATCAAACAGTTGGGATTTTCAACAACACCATACCCGCAACCATACAACATTGGGTGGCTTCGTCGGGGACGATATCTTCATGTCAGCCAATAGTGTTGATTCTCATACTGCATCCATACCTTCAAGGATGAGGTATTATGTGATGTTTCCCCGCTAGATGTCCGTGATGTTCTCTTGGGTCAGTCATATATGTGAAATCACCATGTTATTTATGAGTCTTGACCCCATAGTGTCATTGTTACTCTGAGGGGTGATATCTATAGAATACCAATGTTAATTCTGACTATTGTCCCACCAAAATAGTGCCACAAGGTAGTATCTCATATGAAAAAATTCAGCTTCTTCACAATCTGTTCAAAAGGTGAATAGAAGGATACTACAACTACTATAGCCTCGACTCAAGCACCTTATATCCAATAGAAGTTGGTCAAAAAGACTAAAACAAAGTGAAAATATTCCTTATGCACACATATATCTCATGTAGCCCGACTGGTTGAACATATTCAACCCCTCCAGAAACAAGTTCATGATAGCCTTCCACAAACCAAGCAGCGAGATGTCTCTCACAAGGAAAACAGCACATCAAGATTCAATTATCACAATTTTTTTCCCCTATCCCCCAACAAATCAATGCAATGGATACCATTTTTTCCTAAGGAGGGAGGATTGATCTAGGTGGATATCGGTGTCCACCCACCTACTCCAACTGGCTCATTTTGGCAATTTAATTTTGCAAGTTTTGTTCCTAGTTTTCGAGTCCCAAAATTTCAGGCCCGTTTTGAGGCCCTAAAAAACGCTTTTAGGGATCGCCATAGTCATAATATATATCGAGTTAGATTCTTATTGCAAAATGCATAGTCCTCAGATATACCTTTCCAACGAGATATCATGCGCCCAAAACGAAGATCGTATGTCAAAGTTATGCCCCTAGGAAGTTCATACACCAAACTACTCAAAACGGGGTGCAAAACAATGTTGGATTTTCATCTTTCAGGGTTCGGGTTTTAGATTTTATTTATGTTAAAAAGGCCTTTAGAGTCTCATTGTAATTCATCTTCTTACAAATGTGAGTAGCTGTCACATCTATTCTCAGAGATAAGTTGCCACCATTCTAGCGAGTCTTTCACTCTGTATTTCTACAGTTTTGTACATTTCACTCATTAATAAAAATCATGTGTTATTGTATCTTTGTGTTTATGGTTGCATCTATTATATATTTATGTTATTTTTTTGTATATCCAATACATCTTTGTACATTTATTTATTACATCTTGGCTATCATTTTGTGCTAAAAATAATCTGAATCTTTGGTATCAGAGCAGGTTTCTCTTGATCATTTTTCAGTGCATGTCCTCGACGAGGTCTGAGTATATAAACTTGGGTCTCAAGCTTGTCTCTCTTGAGGAAAATCACCCTCACACGCCCAAGAAACCCTCCATGGTGGAATACAATAAAAATGACAGAGAAGATGATTCTCTTCATATGTTGCTTGAGCAATCTCTCACGCGACAGAATGACGAAATGATGGAGAATTTTTCCCACATCCTTCAATGCCTGTCGATAACAACATGTGCATAATCATCAAGAAACCACTTCGGAGGCACCTCACCTTTCAAGGTACACGTTAATTTTGATATTCCCATATTTGAAGGACAAATAGATGCAGATGTCCTAGGAAAATGGTTAAATCTGCTAGAAGGTTATTTCTCTGTTCGTAATTTCTTCGAGAGGGAAAAGATCACCTTTGAACTCCTTAAGGATCTCACCATGTCAAACATTGGTGGGAAACGTAATGGGACAAAGTTTCCACAAAGGATTCTAGAATATATGGGGTCGAGCCCACTTGGGATTTTGTTTGTGGATGCAATAAAGGAACGATATTACCCTGTTGGAAACTATGAGGACCAGTACATGAGATGGACCACACTATGGAAAGAGAGGGGCCAAGAAGTGTCAAAGTTAACCAATACCTTCCATTCCTTGTGCACCAAGATGGGTATCAAAGACTCCGAGAACATTTGGTTATGAAATACCGCGGATCTCTACATAGATACAACCAAACTGAAATGGATTTTCTAGACATATCATCACTCGGTACTTCTTATTGATATGCTCTTAAAATCGAGCAGAAATTTAAGCACCAGAATAAGATGGATTTTTGGTCTACAAATCCGCAACAAAAAAAGTATGATAAATATGGCCCTAACAAACAGCCTCCTGAAAACCAGTCCAAGGGACAGGAAAAGAAGGGTCACGGAAAGAGGAAGGATAGTAGAAAATGGTTTGATTTCCACAAAATCCTCTAGAAAAACACCGATGAATGTCGCTCAAAATAGTCATTGGTCACCGAGATCAAAGACAAGGAGACGAACCCTGATTCATAATCTGATTCAGAAAATATTGATAGAAGACAGATCATTGATGCAGATTCCACTGCTATTTTTGCGACCGCAACATTTCAAATAGAAGAACCAACAGATACTAAAGAGGGGGGGCACCTTTTTCATTCACAAATGTAGGTGAAGGGGACTCCACTGCACTTTTTTTTTGATAGAGAAAGCCAAAAGAACCTCATCTCAGCAGAGGTCGTCAAACAGTTGGGATTTTTTACAACACCACACCAACAGCCATATAATATTGGGTGGCTTCACTAGGGATGAGATCTTCATGTCATCCAGCAGTGTCAATTTTCATACAGAATCCATCCCTTCAAGGATGAGGTATTATGTGATGTTTCCCCACTGGATTTGTTTGATGTTCTCTTGGTCCAACCATATATGTGGAAGCACCATGATATTTATGAGTCTTGACCTCTTAGTTTCATTTTTACAATGTGGGGTCATCTCTACATAATACCATAGTTAATTCTGACTATTGTCCCACCTAAATAGTGTCACAAGGTAGTATCTCATACTACAAAATTTATCTTCTTCACAATTTGTTCAAAAGGTGAACAAAAGGATAATTCAACCACTACAGCCTCATCCCAAGCACCTTCTATCCAATAGAAGTGGAGTGAAAACACTACAACAAAGCACAAATATTCCTTCTCCATACAAACATCTCATGTATCCCGACTGGTTGAATATATTCAACCACGCCAGCAACAGGTTCGTGATAGCCTTCCACAAACTAAGGAGTGTTACATCTCCATCAAGGAAAGCAACGCACCAAGATTTAGTTACAACAATCATTTCCCCCTCTCTCCCAGGAGCTCAAAGCAATGGAGACCATTTCTTCCTAATTAGGGAGGATTTATCTAGGTGGATATTGGTGGCCACCCACCTATTCCAACTAGCTCATTTTGGCAGTTTCATTTTGGTAGTATTGTTCCTAGTTTTTGAGTCCCAAACTTTCGGGGATGTTTTGGGGACCTAATTAGTGTTTTTAGGGATCGCCATATTTATACTATAGATAAATTAATATTATAATAGAAATGTATGTAGTCCTCGGATATACCTTTTCAACAAGATATTATGCACCCAGAACGGAGATCGTATGCAAAAAGTTATGCCCCTGGGAAGTTGATACACCAAACTACCCAAAACGAGGTCCACAAAACTGTTGGTTTTCCATCTTCCAGGGCTAGGGTTTTGGATTTTATTTATGTTAAAAAGTCCTTTAGAGCCTCATTTTAATTCATCTTCCGACAAATGTGAGTAGCCGTTATATCTCTTCTTAGAGATAAGCTTCCACCATTCTAGCAAGTCTTTCACTCTGTATTTCTACAGTTTTGTTCATTTCATTCATTAATAGAAATTGTGTTTTACTCTATCTCTGTGTTTATGGTTGCATCTCTGATATATTTATGTTATATTTTTGGATATTTGATACATCTCTGTACATTTCTTTATTATATCTCCACTCTCATTTCATGCTGAAAATAATCTGGATCAGTCATATCAGAGGATGCTACTCTGGATTGTTTTTCAGTGCATGCCCCCAATGAGGTCTAAGTATAGCAAGTTGGGTCTCTATATTTTCTCTCTTGAGGAAAATCTCTCTCACACACCCAAGAAACCCTCCATGGCAGAAGAAAAGAACAACGACAAACTAGATGATTCTATTAATTTGTTGCTTGAGCAAGCTCTCATGCCATTAAGGGACGAAAAGATGGAGACTTTTTCCCACATCCTTCAATGCCTACTGATAACAACAGACACATATTCATCAAGAAACCACTTTGTAGGAACCTCACCTTTCAAGATACACGTTATTATTGATATTCCCATATTTGAAGGACAGATAGATGTGGATTCCCTAGAAAAATGGTTAAATTTTCTAGAAGGTTATTTCTTTGTTCATAATTTCTCCAATAGTGAAAAGATCACCTTTTCACTCCTTAAGGATCTCCCCCATGTCAAACATTGGCGGGAAACTGACTAGGATAAAATTTCCACAGAGTACTCTCGAATATATGGGGTCGAGCCCACTTGGGATTTTCTTGTGGATGCAGTAATGAAACAGTATTACCTTGTTGGAAACTATGAGGAACAATACATGAGATGCACCACATTGGGGAAACAAAGGGGACAAATAGTGTCGTAGTTCACCAGTAACTTCCATACCTTTCACACCAAGTTGGGTATCAAATACACCCAGTGAAATTTTGTTCCGAAATGCTGCGGGGCTCTACATAAATACATCCAAGCTAAAATGGTTTTTTCGGACATCTCATCACTTGGTACTTATTAGAAATTTAAGCACCAGAACAAGCGATATTTCATGTTTGTTGTGACATCCCCAACCACCAACAGGTTTGACAACATCACTTGTAAACATACTTTTCGCTCTAATACCAATTTGTGACGTCCCCAGCCACCAACAGGCCGAGAAATGCTACCTTAGAAAACTAACATGCTCGAGCATACATATATATATATATATAATGCAATTTTAACCAGACATAAGCATTTTGTACATACACATATTCTTGCGGAAGTGACAAGAACACATACCAATATTTAACAGATGATTTACTTTCTGCTATCACACAACATAATGCAGAAATAATAGTAAAAGCATACATGCAGTAATCACACACAAAACCCATAAATATAACTGCATATATAAATACAAAACATGTAACCAAACTTGGAAATGGTACTTATATTTTAATTGAAGTACACCAACTTCATACAGACCTTCCACAAACCTCCCAGCCTTAGACCATGCTGCTCATCACTCTCAACAGTGGGTCACCCCCGCGCTGGGACTAAACTCCATCGGGCAAGGAATTTCTAGGCTAGGTAGGGACAACAGGAAGTTGCACAGTACAATAGGAAGGATCTCCTCTAAGGATCCACTTATGTCCACCGCTCATAGACTCGCATTCCCCACATGTTTGTCCCATCACAAGAGTGTACACCTTCACTGTCACACAGCCCAATGACTTCTCCACCTCCCTTACTGGGTTTCAACAATAGGCTGGATGGAATTCTCAGAGCTTTGTAGCTACTACTGGACTCCCTCTAGGAGAACTCACTTCCTCAACACACTCTCTCACCTGGAGAGAGTTTCTCACAGGCTTGACAACATGCTTCTTATATCCACACTCTCTCACCTAGGAGAGTTACCCACGGGCCTAACAACCTACATATTCAAACCATCTCTTAAGTCAACCAGGTAACCACAGTAGAAAACTCGGGTAAGGCAAGGGACGACTCAACAATTTACAGAGGTTCACGAAGGTAAAGGGTTCAACAATGGCGGAATTGGTCGATTGCATGCATGTTCAGTGCGTGAGTGAATTGGGGCAACAGATGGCTCTCCTAGTCCCAATGCTCAAAGTGAAATCCTCTAGAAATATGGCCATAATGGTTCATGAATCCCCAACAATGGTGGAAATTCCCACATAAATATGCATGCGTCCTGGGTGACACTTGGCTCTCCAGGAGCACGTTCCTCTCCACTTCGAACCCATTCCTCCTCCCAACGGAACTTAGGATAAATGGGTTTATTTCCCCAAACTTTAGTAATCTAAGGAAATGAATTATAATATTCCTTTGGGTTAAACCCTCAAGATTAGCCCCTTTTCCTAGTATTTGAGCCCCCCTCCCTTACCTAGCCTAGTGGAGCTTAGTCCCCCATACTCTTTCTTCATGGTAGGTATACACACAACGATGTTGTTTATATTAATAATATGAATATTTACATGCACAAAACAAGCTCTTGACCTTTAACATCTAGGCTCTCCAGCCTAATAAACACATAAGCCTGCCAACTTATAACTACTTGTCTCACCAGCCTACAAACCACGTTACATTCATAATTACAACCAGGCTCGGCCTTGGGATATTACATTTTCAAATCTACAACAAAAAAAAGTATGATAAAGATGGCCCTAACAAACAACCTCTTGAAAACTAGTCCAGGCCACAGGAGATGAAGGATCTTGGAAAGACGAAGAAGGACACCAAAAAATGGGCGATTTCCACAAAATCCCCTTGCACAACACCGAGGAATATCGCTCAAAAAATTCATTGGTGTCCGAGATCAAAGAAAAGGAGTTGAACCCTGATTCATAGTCTGATTTAGAAAATACTGATAAAAGAGAGATCATCAACGCAAATCCCACTACTATTGTCACAAACGTGACAATTCAACCAGAAGAACCAACATATCATGAAGAGGGGCAACGCCTTTTTCATTCACATATGTGGGTGAAGGGGACCCCATTGCATTTATTCGTTGATAGTGGAAGCTAGAAGAACCTCATCTCAGCAGAGGTCATCAAACAATTGGGATTGTTGAAAACACCACACCCTTGGGTGGCTTTGCCAAGGATGAGATATTCATGTCAGTCATCAATGTCGATTGTCATATGGCATCCAACCCTTCAAGGATGAGGTGTTATGTGGTGTTTCCCCACTAGATTTCTGTGATGTTCTCTTGGGCCAGCCATATATGTGGAAGCGCCAAGCTATTTATGAGTCTTGACCTCGTAGTGTCATTTTCACTCTAAGGGGTCATCTCTACAGAATACTAGAGGTAATTCCTACTACTTTCCCACCTAAACAGTGCCGCAAGTTAGTATCTCATACTACAAAATTTATCTTCTTCACAATTTGTTCAAAAGGTGAACAAAAGGATGTTGTAACCACTACAACCTCGACCCAAACACCTTCTATCCAACAGAAGTGGGTCGAAAAGACTACAACAAAGAAAAAGTATTCCTTCTTCACACAGAAACACCATGTATCCTGACTGGTTGAGCATATTCAACCACGCCAGGAATAGGTTTGTGACAGCCTTCCACAAACCAAGCAGTGAGATGTATCCACCATGGAAAGCATCACACCAAGATTTAGTTACATCAATCATTTTCCCCTCTCCCCCATGAACTCAACACAGTGAAGACCATTTCTTCCTAATTAGGGAGGATTGAGGCCAATCTCTCTCACATGCCCAAGAAACCCTCCATGGCAGAACACAATAAAAAGGACAGAGAAAACGATTCTATTAATTTGTTGCTTGAGCAAGCTCTCATGCGACAGAGGGATGAAATGATGGAGAATTTTTCCCACATCCTTCAACACCTACCAATAACAACAAGCATGTATTTATCAAGCGGACACTTTGGAGGCACCTCATCTTTCAAGGTACAAGTTATTTTTTATATTCCCATATTTGAAGGACAGATAGATGAGGATGCCCTAGAAAAATGGTTAAATATGCTAGAAGTTTATTTCTTTGTTCATAATTTCTCTGATAGGGAAAAGATCATCTTCGCACTCCTTAAGGCTCTCCCCCATGTCAAACCTTGGTGGGAAACTTACTGGGAGAAAAGTTCCATAGAGGAGTTTGGAATATATGGGGCTGAGCCCACTTGGGATTTTTTTGTGGATGTGGTAAAGGAATAGTATTATCCTATTGGAAACTATGAGGACCAGTACATGATATGAACCACAATGTGGCAAGAGAGGGGCCAAGAAGTGCCAGAGTTCACCAATACCTTCCATAACTTGTGCACCAAGCTGGGTATCAAAGACTCCGAGTGAAATTTGGTTCTGAAATACTATGGAGCTATACACATATACATCCAAACTAAAATGGATTTTCTGGACATGTCATCACTTGGTACTACGTATCGATATGTTGTTAAAATCGAGAAGAAATTTAATCACTAGAAAAATCGGTATTTTGGGTCTGCAAATCCGCAACAACAAGAGTATGATAAAGATGGCCCTAAGAAACAACCTCCAGAAAACAAGTCCAAGCCACGGGAAAAGAATGGTCATAGAAAGATGAAGAAGGACACCGGAAAATGGTGCAATTTACCCAAAAGACACTGGCACAACACCGATGAATGTCGCTCAAAATAGTCATTGGTTTCTGATATCAAAGACAAGGATCTAAACACTGATTCAAATTTTGATTTGAAAAATACTGATAGAATATAGATCATCGATGCATATCCCACTGTTATTTTCGTGACCACAGCAATTCAACCAGAAGAACCAATAGAGCCTCAAAAGGGGGAGCGCCTTTTTCATTCACAGATGTGGGTAAAGGGGACCCCACTACATTTTATTGTTGATAGAGAAATCCAGAAGAACCTCATATCAACAAATATCGTCAAACAATTAGGATTTTTGACAACACCACTCCCGTAGCCATAAAACATCAGGTGGCTTCTCCAGTGGTGAGATCTTCGTGTCAGCGAGAAGTGTCGATTGTCATACGGAATGAAACCCTTCAAGGATGAGGTATTATGTGATATTTCCCTGCTATATGTTAGTGACGTTCTTTTGGGCCAACCATATATGTGGAAGCGCCATGCTATTTATGATTCTCGACCTCATAGTTTCATTTTCACTCTTAGGGGTCATGTTTACAAAATACCATAAGTAATTCCGACTACTATCTTGCCTAAACAATGTCACAAGGTAGTATCTCATACTACAAAATTCAGCTTCTTCACAATCTGTTCAAAAGATGAACAAAAGGATACTGCAACCACTACAACCTCGACCACAACCTCGACCCAAGCAAGTGCAAAGATTTCTTCTACACACATACATCTCATGTATCCTGACTAGTTGAATAGATCTAACCCTTCTAGTAACAAGTTCGTGACAGCATTCCACAAACCAAGAAGCGCGACATCTCCAACAAGGGAAGCAGCGCACCAAGATTCAGTTACAACAATCATTTTCCCCTCTCCCCGGGGAACTCAAAGAAATGGAGACCATTTCTTCCTAAGGAGGGAGCATTGATCCAGGTGTATATCAGTGGCCACCCACCTATTCCAACTGGCTCATTTTGGAAGTTTCAGTTTGGCAGCTTTGTTCCTAGTTTTCGAGTCTCAAACTTTCAGGGTCGTTTTGAGGCCCTAAAAAACATTTTTAGGGCTCACGCGTGTTGTTATCGACACGTGTTGAATGATGTTGGAAAAATTCTCCATCATTTAATCCCTCTGTTGCGTGAGAGGTTGTTCAAGCAACAGTTTAATAGAATCATTTGCTCTGTCATTTTTATTTTATTCCGCCATGGAGGGTTTCTTAGGCGTGCGAGAGCTATTTTCCTCAAGAGAGACAAGCTTGAGACCCAACTTTCTATACTCATACCTCGTCAGGGACATGCACTGAAAAATGATCAAGAGTAGCATGCTCTAATACCACTGATCTAGATTATTTTCAGTATGAAATGAGAGCGAGGATATAATAAATAAATTTACATATATGTATCGAATATCCAACAATATAACATAAATATATCATAGATGCACAATAAAAACAGAGATACAATAATACATAATTTCTATTAATGAGCGAAATGTATAAAACTATAGAAATACAGAGTGAAAGAATCACTAGAATTTTTAGTTTGACTGTGGTGAGCCCTAAAACTGTTTTTTAGGGCCTCAAAACGACCCTGAAAGTTTGAGACTCAAAAACTAGGAACAAAGTTGCCAAACTGAAACTTCCAAAATGAGCCAGTTGGAATAGGTGGGTGGCCACTGATATACACCTGGATCAATGCTCCCTCCTTAGGAAGAAATGGTCTCCATTTCTTTGAGTTCTCGGGGGAGAGGGGAAAATGATTGTTTTAACTGAATCTTGGTGCGTTGCTTCCCTTGTTGGAGATGTCGCACTTCTTGGTTTGTGGAATGTTGTCACGAACATGTTACTAGAAGGGTTAGATCTATTCAACTAGTCGGGATACATGAGATGTATGTGTGTAGAAGAAATCTTTGTGCTTGCTTGGGTCGAAGTTGTAGTGGTTGCAGTATCCTTTTGTTCATGAGGTGCATTATTTATCTGACGGGGAAAATATCACCTTGTCACTCCTTAAGACTCTCCCCATGTCAAACATTGGTGGGAAACTTACTAGGAGAAAAGTTCCCTGAAGGAGTCTAGAATATATGGGAATTGATCCGCGAGAGATTTTTGTGGATGAAGTAGAGAACAATATTACCACATTTGGAAACTATGAGGACCGGTGCATGAGATGGACCATACTACGGCAAGAGAGGGTCCAAGCGTGTCGGAGTTCAAAATACCTTCCATACCTTGCACGCGATCAGGTATCAAAGACTCCAAGTGACATTTGGTTGTGAAATATCGCAGTGCTCTCACAAAATACATCAAAGCTGAAATGGATTTTCTAGAAATATCATCACTTTCGGTATTTCTTATCAATATATTGTTAAAAATCAAGCATAAATTTAAGCACGAAAACAAACAGCGGGATTTTGGAGTGCACCGATGCAGCAACAAAATTATGATAAATACAACCCTAACAAATAGCCTCCGAAAAACCGGTCCAATATACAAGAAAATAAGGGTCACAGAAAGGCGAATAAGGACCGTGAAAATGAATTGTGATTTCCACAAAATCCCCCTCGCTGCCTTATGAATATCTCTCAACGATCATCAGTGGTAGAGATCAAAGATAAGGAGTTGAACACTGATTCATAATCTGATTGAGAAAATATTGAAAATGAGTAGATCATTGATGCATACCCTACTACTATTGTCATGACCACAATAAAACAACCAAAAGAAAGAGAGAATCATGAGGAGGGAGAGCACCTTTTTCATTCACAAATTTGGGTGAAGAGGCTGTTGCACCCAATTCGTCACTAGGTGAGCAAATTAAGAGTGCTTACATACTTGATTGAGCTCTGCTAGAGCATGACGGTGTGAAAGAAGAGGTTAGAAAAGAGAAACAACGAGTTATAAACAAAATCAAAATAAAACTAATTAAAAACTAAGAACATATGAAACAATGAAAAATAAATAAAATGGACCAATATCACGCAATGTATAAGCTGATCTTATTGATGAAATCCAAAGGCACAATGAAGAAAGGCGACTTGGGTCCTTCTTTCTCCAATGGAAACTCTTGAGGCCCTCAAAAGCTTGCTCTCTTCTGATAGAAAAAGATGAAAATGTGGGTGAAAGAACTCCAAGCATTCACTCAAATTGAGGGTGAATAGCTCTATGAAATGCGACTTGTAATGTTTATTGCCAAAGAATGGATCCTCAACAATCTGGTGACATAACGGTATGAAGAATTGTGAAAATGGTGGTCATTCGTGAGCACATAGCCAAGCATTAGGTTATTATGTGACCTCTTTTGAATGTGAAAAAGGGGGCTATTTAGGGCTCAGTGGGTATTTGACCGGCCCACCATGAGGATTGAGCTTGGTTTTGGTGTCAAATCGACTTGGAGCTGATCCATTAGTGGTTGGAGGCGAACCAATTTCAATAAATGCGTCGTTTAGCGGTGCGCGGGTTTCGCCGCGGCCGGCGCCTTGTGCACATATCTTGTGCTTTGTATGTTATTGATATTCAGCGCACCAGCGCACTCAGATGACGTAAAGCGCCCTTCAAATTTTTGGTCATTGTATAGTTTTTGACCCTTTTGCAATCTTTGTGGCATTAATCTTGTGCCATAACGAATGACTCTCAGTCTGTTTTGATGGTGTGGAGTTCTTGTCACCACATGCGGACAAAATTTCATTGATAGATGCTGATGGATGAGGTTAGAAGACAAAAGCATTACCTTAATAAAATCAATATGTTGTCTTTCTTGAGAATGGTGTTGTAAGGGAGGGAAAGAATGGGACCGTGTAGAGAAATCCTTTGGAAAAGAAAGGAACCAGTAGATCCGACCTTCCACAAAGTATGAAGACAATATACAAATTATTGTACCTGCTGACGGGCATGCCCCATGCTGCGATGTAACTCCCCGAAGAAAAAATGCTGAAATGTTGATGTAGACAAATACTGCGCCCTCGGTGAAATGATAAAGGCGAAGACAATTATGCAAAGGAACATACTATGAACCGTGACCAATAATTACGGCGAGTAAACGCTGACGGTGATGTGGGCATTGGTGGCCCTACAAAGTTCAAAAGGTCTTCGGCAACTGATGACAAAAAATTGCAATAGTCGCAAAGCAAGACACACCATAACATGAGAGAATGTTGGCGTCAAATGTTATGGGAGCCAACGACATCGAGGGAACAATGGTGTTTCCCCACGACGCGTCGAGAGATATCTCATTTAATGGAAAATGAGAATCAAGATACTATCGCCCTTCTGGGAACTGTGTTGATGTTGATAGAGAGGGAGACATGATGCCAAGAAGCAAAGGGGCTTAATGAAATCTATTGGATAAGATCAGGAACTGATGAGTGACATGGACGAAGTCAAGAAGTGGAAGACTCAAGACTTCCCTTGGGAAGAGAATGTATTAGGACAAGCGGTGGCATAGCAGGTGTGACAAGGAGTCGGTGTGGGGGGCATGGTGAGGATAGGAATTATTACTTGAGGCGGGACAAAGTGAACAAATTGAGGATAGGTAAGTGGTCTGGGTAGTACTCTAAAGATATAGGCGATGCCGGTGGGGTAGATTGATAAGGAATGCTCCAACCAAAGGTGACATGGGTTGTGTTTGGCCAACAAAGAAGCAAGGGTAAGCCAGCGGTGGCGACCAAGCATTAAATAGCGGAAGAAAATAAGGGGTTTTGTACAATAAATAATGAATAAATTTTGGGAAAGATGTACAAAATCACAATGGGTTGCCCCATTGTGAAATAGGTGCTTGGGGAAGGCAAAAATTTCTTGGAAAAATGATGAAGGGTGGGGGCCCCGTGGGCGAGTTTCTGTATGAGGTAGGTGAAGCGAAGATAGGTTCGCGGATGGGCAAACCGATGGTGAATGAAATGGTGGGTTCATGATCCTAGGGAGGTCGCAGGTAAAAGAACATAACCATAAAGTGATGATTTGAAAAGAGTCGCTATGGGAAGCTAGCAAAATGAGGAGAAGAGTATGTGGTTAATTAGCAACATGATATAAGACTCTGGGACTCCCATCCCTAAAGGGGTGAAAACGACATGAGTGTCAAAAGTGAAAAAGAGGTGCTATGAATGAACAACTCATGTGGGTAAGAAAAAAATACCGGGTACCAGTACCAAAAAGTCAAATGGAGGTGTGAGTACTGCAAATCCGGATGGGGGGACCCTATAGGAAAATATCAGAGGGTGTAACTAGAAAATGCATTGTCATATTCAGAGGGAAAGACTACATGCCAATGCTGAATATATACTTGAAGGAATGATGTAAAGAGATGATGACCAAGTACCTACACCGAGAACAACCAAATACCCAAAGTGAACAATTATCACGAGAGATAATAACAAATATGAACATGTATGAGATAAATGTGACAAAATGCGGCGTGCGTACCTAATACATGATATGAAAAAAAAAAGCAGCCAGGATGAAAAGTGGCGGGGGCGGGTCATGATGTAGGTGGCGGGGCGTTGATCTGAAATGGCTGAAGATGGTTTTAAAAATGGGCGTCGTGGGCTCACGGGATAATTTAGTGGAAGTTTGCTTAAAAGAGCCTATATATAAAGCTGTGAGACCCATTGCCACCTCATTTATTTGCTCTGATGTGAGTTTCAAAGCGGTCGGAGGAGATTAGCGTGATTACGAGCGAGGTATCGATTCCGCGAAGTGCAAGTTCCAGTTGAGAATGCAGACATCCTGCCATTTGGATCCATCAGTGGCCTTTTTCTTGGAGAGGGTGCCTATATTCTTGAGGTGCTAGTGGAGGCACCCTGAGATGCGAGAGCCACGCTTGGTGGTCCTGATTTTGGTTAAGCGGTGGTGGTGAAGGTGGGCACTACTTTACCCCTGTGAACCTTGCCGAATGCGTGGCGAGATGCCACGGGTTATTAAACTGATTCCCTTATGCGGGAGTAGACTTAGAGGATCCGGACATGGTATTGCCTTCTGGGGAGGGTTTTTGATCATAGAGGTATGTTATGTATTTATATGTTTTGATTTTATGCAGTGAGTTTTGATATAACCAGTGCATATGTTTGATGTATAGACGCTGATACCATCGCTGTGCTTGTTTTGTGCATGTGTAGATTTGGCACCTCGTGGGCATGAGGTGGAGTTGGTTAGAGCATTGGCTCGTTAGGGGCCGATGAGGCCTCTGTGGGGAGAGTTGCGGGTAGGAGAGAGATGACGACAGGAGGATGCTGAGGCTAGACCTGTTGGTGATGAGAGAGCGGATAGGAGACGTTGTTTTGATGACCTTGGTGTTGGGCCTTCACACGCTCCTCCGACGACGGTTGGATTTGATTTTGATGATATATGTCGTCATCTGGAGATGGTGTTACGGGATGTGTCTGAGGGCATGTGGATGCGTATCTAGTATGAGGGAGTCCTGGAAGCGATTAATATCGGGTTTACCGCCACCATGGTCCATCGCCTAGCAACGTGCTTCGTCATGCATGACTAGTGAAGCGCCCGGAATGGAAGGGAATACATGGTGCGCCACCACCGGCGGTAGGGTGGGCCACCACCACCTCTTAGGGAGGCGATTGGGGAAGTGCGATAGAAGGCCCCACGATTGTATTAATATATTGTTTTGGTAGAGTGAGACGATTTTTGTACCATATGTGGCATAGGCCTGCGAGCAAATGTATTTCTGTTGTATGCAAACAATTGTATGGCCTGAGAGGCCCACCTATACTCATATATATATATATACGTGTTTTGGATCTCAAATGTTGTGTTCACATGTGTTCTTATGTTTAATGATGATGATGTTGATTCTATCGATATGCTATGAAACTGACAGGATGTATGATATGTTTATATGTGTAGTTTGATGTGATATATGCCAATCGAGCACCATGTTAGCTATTCATCTGTTATTTGATTCCAATTCTCTTGGAATATGTGTAATGGAGATCAAAATGTCGAGACAATAATCTAACCTGCGGGTATTTTGTGAGAAAAGAGCCGCGGATGTGATACCGGTACACATTGTTGAGCTGAAACGACTAGTTGGTCGAGGGAAAATGCTAAAAGATCGGCGAGCTCTGACGATCTTTGGCGTCGGTCAAAGAAGAGCCAATGAGCCCGCTGATGTGTCGACTGGTTATTGGATTTGTTGGTCCTAAACATACTTATTTGGAATGTAGCATTTAGTGTGAAAAGAATGTAGAAGAGAGCTAAGCGACCAAAGCGGAATTTTGTGTCAATGGTTGGCGCCGTCGGTAATAAATGTAGGAAGTAAAAACTGAATTGGAAGAGTCATCTATCAATAGCACAAAGGATAGTTTAGATGAGGATAAAAAGATTAAAAACTCTAAAAAAATAAAAATAACCTAAAAGTAGCATGACTACGTTTAAGCATAAAATTTCTTAAAGGTATAACCTATTGATGGGTTCTTTGAGTGCGAGGCCGTCAGGGGAGGCCAGGATGTATACCCCTGGTGAGGCAATGTTGGACCGATGTAAGGGCCTATACCCGCAGTAGTTGAACTGTCGTGGCCAAAGGGTATCATGGCGATATCGTGAAGGCCAGACAAGGTCGCCAGCGGGTATGAGCGAAGGGTTGACATGGCGATCAAAGGTGGCACTGGTCGTTTTTAGCTGCCTGCATTCCCGAGTACGTAATGAGGATCGGCCGATCCTCATCCGAGGAAGGACTCTAAGTTCAGCAATGACTGCTCCATTTGAGCAGTGTCAGATAAAAGCTCAATTACGGTGCGAAGGGTTAGAATTCACTTTCGATGGGAAGAGTTTCTTTGACCCCATGGACTAAATGGAAAGGTGTGAAACGGTGGCGGTCTTGGCTGGATTCGATAAGCTATAGTGCCCGGAAAATAATATGATGCCAATTGGTTTTATGTTTATTAACGATGCGTTGTAACATAGTCTTGAGGACTTTTTTGGTACCTCGACTGTCCGGATTTGGCCGAGGTAGTATAAAGGTGAGAACAAGCCTTCGTGAAGAAAACTAAGAGATGAAGAGTTCAATGAATCTCATTCTCAAAATGTTTCCCATAATTGGAAACGAGTTGGAGTGGTACACCAAAAAGTGATATGACATGGTTAAAGAAAAAACGTATTTGTTGTGCCCGTAGGTGTTGTTGAAGGTGGAGCATAACCGGCCCATTGGTGGAAATGTCGACAGCAGCGATGTATTTGTGACCATTGTTGGAGATTACAAGTCACAAAGTCAATACCCCATTTACAAAGGGGCTTTTGCAGTGATATTTGGGTGAAGAAAGGCGAGAGCGGGCTTTGTTGGCATAGAGCATTGCTCCACATGTTCCTGACATGAATGTCGATGAAATAGGGTGAGCCAAAATAGCCGGCCAGATAATTTTAAAGGCGGTGGAAGTGCTGAAAAGATGGCCCCATCGCCCTTTATGGCGATCATTTTAAGACTGTCGGCCCTCGTCAATAGTGGAGCAGCGGCGAAGAATGGTGTATCGAAACCCGGCGATAGGATGTCACCGATGAGGAAGTGTAGCGGGGAGCCTGATGGCGAATGCGCAGATGATCATCTCGTGATAGTTGATTACCGAACTTCTGAGTTCATAGGTAGACAAGGAGGTTGCCATACCAAGGATCATCACAGGCGATGTAAAAGAAATGTTCGTCAGGAAAGTCAGTGTGTGGGGAGGGGCTGATAAGCGTCGAGAGGGAAGGAACGTGACAAGTTCGCGACGAGGCCTTCTTACTCTTAGGTGTTAATCGAGGTCATATTCACGAAGGATAACGATCCAGTGAGCGAATTGTCGTTAACTTGGCGATGGGCGAGTAAGTATTGCATAGGGTTGGAATCGCGACAACCTTAGTTGTGCGAGATATGTCGCAACCATGCTGCAAGGACAAGCTGCAAAACAAGTTTCTCTTCATGTTTGTACTTCAAGGTTGGCCTTGAGAGGTTTTTACTAATAAATTAAATTACATGCTCACAATCATCATACCCTATTTGTATGAGAACTCCTGCTACTGATACAGATGATGTTGATATGTAGAGTATGTAGTCGCGATTGTAGTCAGTGCACTAATCAACGGTGCATTGAAAGTGCTGCCTTAAAGATTCGTCAAGCTATTGGGCATAGTCGTCCCCAATGAAAGGAGTTGTAATAGCGATAGCGAAACCATGTCTTGGTCATGTCGGGAACAAAGCGTCTAGAAAGTTGGCTGCCTGTGGGCTTCTGTGGTTATGCAAATTCGAGGAGAGTGGAGATTTTGGTGATGAAAGCGCTGGACTTTGAGAGGTCACGGTGATACGCTTTGAAATGATGAAACAGGAGAACCTGGCGGTGGCCTTGAGAACACACTTGATTGGATTCAAGTGGATGTTGTATTGTCGACACCGTTGAGAGATGATTTGTAAATCGTCGAGGTGTTGGGTATGCTTCTTGGATCGGCGGTAAAGGAGTCGTCCAAGTATGCGAGGATGATTACAGCTAGATCATGAAAGATGTATGTCATGGCCGGCTGGAAAGTTGTATTTGGTGTTTTTTGGGCGAGAAGGGCATGACCGCGATCATGAAAATGTACCCCATGGGGTAATGAATGCGATTTTATACTTACGATAAATTTGGAGTGGATCTGGATTTAGTTATAACCGGAAAATCCGTCCATAAAGGAAGATACTTCGTGGCCGGTATGAGTCATCGATAATGTCGATCGATGAAAGGCATTGGGAAGTTGTCCTTGGGACGTGCATTATTGAGATCGTGAATTGATTACGCGAATGGTGCCCTATTTTTGTCGACAAGTACAGGGTTAGAAACCCATGAAATGTAAGCGATAGGATAAAGATGAATCCGACGTCGCAATTTATCAATTCGGCTTTTATTGCTTGTGACCTTAGATAAGGTGCTTAGCGGTTGTTATTTCTGGAAAAAGCGGTGTGATGTCGAGCCATGTAATACGTCGATGTTCACCGACTATATAAGAATTGAGCCGGACATCTCAGTGTATGACCCGAGGCCCGAAGATATCCCTAAATTCTGGAAGAGGGTTTATATCGACAATTTCACGAGGAGTGCAAAAGCAGCTCAATGATAATTTCTTGACAATACTTGGGATTTAATGGAAATATGGAATTTGATGGTGGGGAAATGTTGGCCATTACCTTCTTCAAAAGCGCGTCGGGTGCAAGAATAGAGTTGTTGAACCATTATATATGCACTGATGGGATAAAATCTTTGGTTCAACACGTAAAATGGGGGTTTGGCTAGGAGGCATGAGGGCTACAGCGGAAGGAAGAGTGCCGCGATGATGTAGTCGTCCGAGGAAGAGCGTCGTTGTAACTCTTACAAAGATTTCTTCATTAAGCATTGGAAACGGCGAGAATATAATGGATCGTGATGAGTGATCTCAGCTCTAGTATGATTGCCCCCCCCTGCTAGTGAAGCAGGGGGGAGAGGAATCTTGGCGAGAGGGTGAGGTTCACTCGACATAAACTATATGTTGAAGTATTGAGGGGTGCCCGTGGTAGTTGGATGGATAATCTCAGCGAGAATCTGCTTGAGGAGAGTTGGGAGGTTATGGGGTATATCACCGGTCGCCATCTAAGAACCAGGAGGTGTTGGGAGTGCCGGGTTACGGAGAAATGGCGTGGAGATGCTGCTGGTAGTAAGGTCAATTAGTGCCCCTACAGGTTGGTGCAGCAGGGCCAACTGACATTGCCTATATTCTATGATCATAGGACATTGGTAAGTAAAATGAGCCAATGAATGTAAATAGGGCAAGGAATCTCATCGCGTTCATTGATTGAAGTGGTGACATAGCAGTGTCGTTGAGTGGTGTTGTGGATGACATAGTAGGGCATGGGTTGTTCTGAAAGTGCAAACTTATGATAGCTAGTGCCAGCCGGAAACATGGTAGTGTTGGACAATGATGGGTGTGATGGCCATATTTTGAACATATAGCGCAAGAAAATTTGTTTCACAGCCCTTTACTACTTGAGGAAGGGGCAGTGTTGGCAGTACTTGCTACAGTGGCTAGCATTGGTGGTGTTTGATTGAGTGGGATCAAGTTTTGTAATTCAGGTAGGGATGGGCGAGTGTTGGTTTGGTGACCTCTTTGTCACATAAAAGCAAGGTGGTGGAGTCTGTGAGGAGGAAAGTGTTGTGGGCTCTCCTTCTTGCATCATGCCCCGGCTATAGCGAGGGGAAGTAGGGAATATGGGGTAGTGGGGGTGATGGCGAGGAATTGTCATGGAGTCCTTCTTTGTGAAGGGACCATCTACGGTGGATATAGTACCATTAGAGATGGCTAACACCACATATTGGAGCTGAATGTGAGTGTTAGCTGCACAGGAAAGCTATCTTGGGTGGGGGGTAGAAGAGAGGAATTTGAGTGAGGGGTGGGAGAACTGTCTCCCCGTGGGATTACAGGCCCTTGAGGGATGTGTGGATTAGGTGGTCGTGGGAATCGGCGAATGCTGCTGAGGGAGGCTCTGTGCGAGTGGTGCTTCTGGCTGTTGAGATGTCAAAGGCCCGGCTGAAGCCTCACGAGGAGGACAAACATCCTCTGGAGAGTTTCTTTTAGAAATGGCATGCGGATAGGGGAAGAAGTGGTGGTTCTCCATGATACGTCCCTAACAAGGATGGATCTTTGAAAATACAGGGACCCATCTCGATGAGTGGATCTCGTCTTGGTTAGTGTGAATGAGAGGAAGAATGTTGCTCGAGGTGGCAAATGGGTTGGGCTCGTGTCACGAGACTTGGTCGATGGTCACAATGATGACTTCGTTATGAGGAACGCAGTTATCCTAAAACATTGATGCCTTTGCCTTCTGCCTTACATGTAAATGCAGCCAAACAAGATATTGTAATCGAGTTGGCGTCGATAACTTCAATGTCAATGAGAATAGTTTTCCCAGGTTCTACGGGGACATTTTGAAAAAAACCCTTCGGGGGATGATGGTCTCCTTTCATAAGCTTCATAATGTGATGGCGGAGGGTAAAGGTCCGGGGAACCAAGTTTACGCCATCTTGTTTTGGACATGTCACGGAGTAGATGCCCACATGTCGATGATGCAGCGATGGAGCGGTGATGTTAAAGTATTTTGGCCCGGTATTTGAATAGCAAGCGTAAGTTTGAGGAAAGGCGAGGTTTATGACTATCAGGAGTCAAAAGTGATGAGTCAGAAATATCCCATTGCGAGTCGACTACTAAAGGCGGAAGTAGTGATTCACCCGGTAGGACAGAATACGGAGGACTTCGGAAGCTGACATAGTAGCGGGGATTGGAAGCTTCAAGTCATCGACCAAGTGTAGTTATGTGCTGCCTAAGAACGTGGATTATGAACATTCTGCGTAAGGGATGCGAGGAATCGTAATGGTGGTGATTCGTGAAGGCGAGGATCATCAAGGGGAGTCCCGTTGGTGTGAGTTGTCTCACGAAAGATAGGGAGTAGACTTCGGTTGTTGGAGGATGCGGCGATTGCGTGTTTGCAGAAGGATTTCTTCCTCAGCGGTGAGGAGAATTGTTAAGCTTCTGGCGGGTGTTAGGGTTATGGTAGTAGCCCACGAGGAGTGGGGATCTTTGCGTCAAGGTGTTTATGACACCTTGATGTGGGATGATTTTCTTGATGCGGCGGGAGAGTGGTTATTCGCGCTTATATTGTTGTTATTGCCTCTTGAGAGGCGAATTCTGGCTGAGGGAGGGGAGGCTCTAAGTCTTTCAACCTTTTGAAATCCGGGATAAAGGGAGAAATGGTGGGTGTAATGACCGTACATGCCACAAAGAGCACAAAGGGTGGATAGGTTTTAACGATATTTAGATCCTTGGTGTTTGTTATTTATTGCCTCCTTGGGGGTTTTGTTTTCCTTGGTTTTGGTTGCCCCCGGTGGGTTGGTGTTGGGGGTTGATTCCCGCCTTGACGAGTTGTTATTGTTCCTATTCCGTCCCTTCCTCCTATTATTGTTCGATGGATGAGTTGGGTTGGTTGTGTTTAATTGTTCAAAATTCTGGTATTATTGAGCAGCGAGGAAGGTTGAACAAAATTCACCCGCATTTGGATATTAGAGCCGCATGGGTTAATGGAGGCGGGGAAAGAAGTAAGGGGTTACGTGGTGGTGTGGCTCCACTTAAAGGTACATAGGAAGAAGCGTGCCTCTTTCACTAATTACTATAAGGTGATAATGAGAGGGGTACCTTGTTTGCGGGAAAGGTGGAGTGTATGGGAGGTGTCGGTGGTGTAGTCCCTTGACGAATTGGAGAATATAGCAAGGATATGGTTGTTGGTATGGGGGTGGGGGTGAAGTAAGAAGTGCCCCTATGCGGCCAGTCTTGAGGCGTTCCATACATCGATGGTGGTTGGGGTTGTGGACTATGGTGTGTGGTGGCACCAATTAACCCGTCTGCTGAGTGAGACATCACTGGTTTGTCTTGACCAAATGTACAGTCATACAGGAAAGATCGGGAAGTCTGTGTATAAGTACCACTGGCGTAAGTAAAAATGAGGTTGTATTACCAGGATTCGTGCTTCTTCTGATTGTGGGAAGGTGGAGCTACATCCTTACCAAGGAGGCGACAAGTGATCTAAGAAACCAGTCAAGACATTGATGTTTGGTGGTTTTACACTTTACCTACTAAATAAGCCTATGCCACTCATGAATATTAGTCGGCTTAATGTGGGTGGTAGGGCTACATTTGAAGTTGGGCGATGGTTCTAGACCATTGTCATGGCGGATGGGTATTGGAAGAAAGTTAAGAAGGCTTTGGCCAGGGATTCAAAGGTGGTGTGGGACCCCGATTTTTCTTGACATACCATTTGGTTGATGGGCGAGTGATTGTCGCGTTGAAAAAGGCGCAGTTTGATGGAGTCTTCCATGATGCTATTGGAAAACACCATAGATGAAAGGTCATGACATGATTGGCGGGGTCATCCCTACGCCTTTCCTTCAAACTTTGGTATATGCGAAGGAAGTTTGGTTGGCATTACAAGCCATGTGGCATCATGCAATATAGGATCATTACTTGAGCTTGGGAGATTGAGAGAGGCCAAGTATGGCATCTGTAGTGGGAGGTAGGAATATTGGTTCCAGCCATGGTGTGTTGTAAACCTGATCCTTGATGGGGACTAGGTGGGTTGGTACTTCCTCCCCGAGAGGAAGTGGGTCCCCCGCTAAGATGCAAAAGGCAGTGGCAATGTGTCCTTGGGAGGTGGATCCAAGTAAGGTAGAACCAAGCAAAGCTAATCCTAAGATGGTAGCACTCATAGGAGTGTGTGATGGTGGTGTTGATGAGTGGGAAAGACCAAACACTTTTCCTAAGATAGGAGGGAGGTTGATTAAGCGTCGTGAACGACAGGGGGTTTTGTTGTTCCCCTATGATGTCGGACTAATTATTGTGAAATGTGTGCAACAAATTAATTGAAGAAATATAGAACCAAGAGTCTTTTTTGTGACTGTTTTTACACCATATATATATCAAAAGATCAGCTGTAATCAGATGTGCATCATACATAAATGAAACGAAACATATATGTGGAGTAGAGGTTTTTGTCCGTGGAAATCAAAAGAAATAGTAGTTGTCCCTGAGAAAATGCGTCCTTCCTCTTAAATAACCTTTGGACCTTCCAATAGCTCTCAGAAGTGGGGTCACGAGAAGTCAGGAAGAGACACTAGTGAAGGATGAAACAATTGGTTATAATGAGGTGAAGTGCAATATCCCGAAAGAACTTGTGATACCTCCCAATAGCCACACAAAAATCCAATCAATGTGCGACATTGCTGACCCACAACCGCCAACAGCAAGCGGGTAGATGTCCTAAAATTGGTCACTAGGTACCTCGGTCTAGTAGCGGCATTTAGATTTTTCGACCTAAGAAATGGGTCCCGAGATGGATCAGATCCAAGAGGTGGGTGCCTTACTCAAGGGGGGATGCCACGAGAACAACGGACCCTGGAAGCCTTAACCGACCCTTCTTGAATTACATCTCCTTCCTTATATGGTGATTGGAAGGGCGTTGGACTTGGAAGGGATTTGAAAGTTCCCTATTTGGTGTGAGAACGGATAGCGGGGGTTATTTGGTCATTGAAATCCTACCTAGACTAAAATTTTCTTTTGGCACCTCTGTGGAGGACAACTTAATGATTGTTAGAAAGATTTTAGATGAAATTGTTTAATGAGAAATTTGGGGGTAAAAACCAACCTCGTTTGTTGATTTAAAAGTAGAGTGGATAGTCCAATCAAGAAATATGGGGTGTTTTCAGAATCGCTGGAGGAAACCTACTTGGACCACCATGTTTCGAGACGAGACTATGTGAGTGAAAAAGTGGTTTTTTGTGTGTGAGTGAAAAAGTACCAAATTTTAGTTATTTAGATGTCACCTTGCAACATGTGGACATCGCGGTCACTACTAGAGTTTGATTACCTAAATTAAGTAGATGTCATTGGTACAACGAATTTTAAAATCCCTAAGAAGCTAGCATGTGGACATTGTGGTCCGTTACTATCCTTTAACTCTATGTGTGAGTTAATCTATAAAAACATGAAACTAGCCTAGATTGAACATGTGGGCATGTGTGGGCTCATTAAAAACTTTTAAACTCCTCCTAGATTTTTTTATCTAAGAAAGTAAAATTACGCTTAAACTATCCTACTTTGTGACATGTGAGCATGTATGGGCCGATTACAAATTTGGGATATGTTTGAAAAATAAACTAAGAGGGAGGTCTCAAAAGAGCCTTTGTCCTCTCCTAAAGAAGTTTGAATTTTGTTAAAGGGAGATGAGATCGTTTTAGCAATCCTTTTCTGGTTCTCAAAAAAACCCAGGTAAAGCAAGAGAAGAACATACTCAAGATTGTTACTTACAATTTCTGGTCAGAATGGGAGTTTAGATGTGATTAGAATTGATGTTCAACAGGTTATAAACCAAAACAAGCCATCCATGGAAAAAATAAGGAAAATGATTTTTTATCCACCTAAGTTCCTATGTTTGCTTGATTATCCCTTTATAAGTTGAGGGTCTAAGTGGTCGCGATATTTAGAGCATGCATATCATCATTCTTGACAAGGAAAATGTTTTTCCCCATCCAAGAGCTTACAATGAAAATTTTACCCCAGATGCTGGGAAGGCTGACTACGTGGACAAGTATGGCACCTAGCGCCTTATTGAGAATTGAGGATTTAAAGCGGCGTGCAGCTCGTCAGCTGCTTGTGAAGTGGAATACCAGATGTGATATCAAAAGTTTGAGAAGAAAAAATCCGGATGGATTTCTCTCAATTTTCTTGTGAATTGACTGGTTAGCATGTCGACAGAGGCCGGTTTGTGATCTTGCAAGTTAATGAAATCAAAGGAAAGCAAATAAAGCCCAAATGAGGAGGAATTGATACCTTCTCCCGGTATGAGTGTGATCTGTTTGCACCTAAAAGTCACTAGGTGAGCAAATTAAGAGTGCTTACATGCCTAGTTGGGCTCACGCTAGGCATGGCGGTTAATGAAAGGAAAGGGTTAGAAAAGAGGAACAACAGAGTTATAAACAAAATCAAACTAAAACTAATTAAAACTAAAGAGCATATGAAGCGATGAAAAATAAATAAAATGGACCAATATCTCCAATGCATAAAAGGCGTCTTATTGGTGAAATCCAAAGGCACAAAGAAGAAAGGAAACTTGGGTCCCTTCTTTCTCCAAAGGAACGCTCTTGAGGCCCTCAAGCTTTCTCGCTACAATGAAAGATGAAAATGTAGGTGCGAAGAACTCAAGCTTATTCACTCAAGTGAGGGTGAATAGCTTATGAAATCGACATGTTTATTATTGCCAAAAGAATGGGTCATAGCAATCTGTGACATAACAATATGAAGAATTCCTTGAGAAAATGGTGGTCATTCATGGCTTTTATAGCCCAAACATTACAAACTATTATGTGACCTCTTTTGAATGTGAAAAGGGCTATTTAGAATCAGGTAGGTCTTTGGCCATTACCATGAGGATTGAGCTCGGATTTGGTGTCAAATCTAACGGGGTGATCCATTAGTGGTTGGGAGGCCGACCAATTTCAATAAATGCGTTGTTTAGCAGGCGCGCGGGTGTTTTTCCCAACAAAGGTGCATCGGGCGCGCAAGCGCGTTTTGTACGTTACTGTTACGCGCGTATGAGCGCGCCCAGATGATGAAAAGCGCCCTTCAAATTTTTGGTCATTTTATGGTTTTGACCCTTTTGCAATGCTGTGGCATTAATCTTATGCCATAGATGACTCCAGATCTGTTTTGATGATGTGGAGTTCTTGTATGAGCCACATCTTGAGATGAAATTCAGTGATAGAGGGCCCCTAGCATTTTATTGTTGATAGTGGCGAATAACCTCGCTCGAAGAGTTAGTCAAACAATTAGGATTGTCCAGCAACTTTCACCATGACCATACAACATTAGGGTGGCCGCCCGAGGATGAAGATATTTGTGTTAATAATGGTAATGGGTGTCCATACGGCATCCATCCTTTCAAGGATGGTATTATGTGATGTTTTCTCACGTAGGATGTGTGTGATGTTCTCTTAAGGCCAGCCATATGTATGGAAGCATAAGGTATTTATGAGTCTCGACGGTAGTGTCATTGTTGTTAGAAGTCTCTATAGAATACCAAATTTAATTCTGACTACTTTCCCGCCTAAGGAACACAAGGTAGTATCTCATACTACAAAAATTCCATCTTTACAATATGTTGAAAAGGTAGAACAAAAGGACACCGCAACCACTCTGACGAAGCACCTTAATCGAGCGGAGTAGAAAGAATAAAACCAGTAAAATATTCATTTTGCACAAACATCTCATGTACGGTAGTTGAAACAGATTCAACCCGACCAACGAGTTCATGACAACCTTCCACAAACTAAGAACGATGTCTCCAACAAAGGTAAAGTGCACCAAGATTTGATTACAAAAATGTTTCCCTCTCACTGAGGAACTCAACATAATGGATACCATTCCTTCCTAAGGAGGGAGGATTGATCGGTGGATATTAGTGGTCATCCACCTATTCCAACTAACTCATTTTAGCAATTTCGGTTTGGGATTTTTGTTCCTAGTTTTCGAGTCACAAACTTCCAGGGCTGTTTTGAGCCCCTAAACAACATTTTTTAAGGGCTTACCCTTTGCCGAATTGTAGACAAATTAAATTCTGACATCAAAATCTGTATCCCTTGGATAGACATTTCCAACAAGATATTGTACACCTAAGGGAGATCCTATCAAAGTTACACCCCTCGGAAGTTTATACACCAAACTACCCAAAAAAGGGGTCCACAAAATTGTTGGCTTTTCATATTACAGGGGTTAGGGTTTGGATTTTCTTTATGTTAAAAAGGCCTTTAGAGCCTCATTGTAATTCATCATACGGAGAATGTGAGTAGCTATCATCTCTTCTTAGAATAATCTGTCACCATTCACAGTAGGTCACTCACTTTGTATTTCTAGTTTTATTTTGCTCATTAATATAAATTGTGTATTACTATATCTCTGTGTTTTATGGTTGCATATCGATATATTTTTATTTATATTTTGGATATCTAACACATCTCTATACATTTATTTATTATATCTCGGCTCTCATTTAGTGCTGAAAGTAATCCGGATCACCTCCACACCAACAAACATTGTGATTGTTGTAGTGTCTAGGCCCATACCACCATGTGCCATATGCGATATCACTAGCCATGCTACCTTCAACTATCCAAGGATCCCTAAGTTTAAGGCAATTTACAATGGTGATGGCTTATAACCCCAGTTCCTCCATACCCACTATGGAGACTCCTCCCTAAATCATGACCAAACATATTAAATCCTTCTCTACCAATCACCCTTGTTCTTTGTGTGACACTTTTAACCATTATTCTCATCACTATCCTTGTATACCATAGTATCAAAATTCCCTTCACATCCTCCACCAATTGGATTTTGATCATCATATAGATCCAACATCTATGACCAATTATCGAACCACCATTGAGATTGGTCTCCATGAAGTGCATACCAATGATAATTACATGAAAATTTCGTATCTATCACATTCCATGGGATAGAATATGTTTGAGAAAACCCCCTTCTATAAAAGAATACATATGAGCACTCCCATCTTATCCCTTGTATCGTTGGTATCAACATCGGTAGAACCATTTTACACTAGTATTTCATCCACATATTTGGATGTAGCATATGTGAACCATGTTTCTCATTCCCATGGTAGGTTGTAGGGGGTAGGGGGAATCATGCACACATATACCCATAACATGGGGCATCATTTCCACTTACCACTATGCTCCCATGATTGACTTAGTGAGAGAGGTAACTCTATGACCTTCCCCTCATCCCCTCATCCCGATTTTGATTGATGCCCCATATGTTCCATTGGAATAATTTTTCTAAACCATTCTTATAATTTTTTTCTTTGATACTTCACCAGGAAGCCATTTTTCCATGAAGAGTCAAATCCCATACTTGTCTATTGAATTCTTCTTCAATTGGTCACACCACTTAAGCACCATTTTGTTTTTATTGTTGTTTACTATTGAAAAAGGATTCTTGTAATCCCCAACCTCCCCGACTGGGCTACACCACACACTTCTCCCAAAATATTCCATGATACCACATTGTAACATCCCCATCCTCCTAGGCTAACCATGCTACTCTAAAAATGCTCTAGCATTATTTTGATACCGAACTATAACGTCCCTAGCCACCCAGGTTGGGCCATGTCCTGTCTCAAATTTTCACATTTATTAACATTTTATACTGCCAAGAATTCTTATGATACCATGTCGTGACATTACCCATCTTACTACTAAATAATTCTACTCCAAAATCCATTGCACGGATTCTACTCTAAAACACTAGTGCTGCGTAGTATTACTTGAAGTAATGCGCTCATCCTCAAGATGAGTCGCTCCACACTAGATTTCTTCTTTTTACATAACTTAAAACTCAACTGAAGTAATTCAAAACTATTACAAACAAGCATATTGGTCACAAAACACTATTGTGCATGCAACCAGCCTAAAATCACATGTCAATTCTGATTTTCCTTGTGTGTGGGGTCTAATTACCTGCACATACAAATGAATTCCACCCTCTTGTGCACACATATTATTCTCGAACATTCTCACCTTGCCTGAGAGACTCGTGACCAATATCATAAAGTTAACTTAATAGGAAATATGATCAAAATATGTCATACTCATGCATGTCTCCAAATACAAGCTATAAGCACCATGCCTGTGTATGAAACATTAGATAGAATAATAATAGAAATTACTTATATGCGGCATTACAATAATTAAGCCATATCAAACATAGAATGAAATATGCACCCACGAGAGAAAATGAGACAAAACACACAAATACGCATTATCTTTTATGGCTTCAACTATACATAGCAGGCGTTCCTCGGACATAAAATCTATTTGTCATAGATTTAAACAGTGTCATCCTTGATCAGAATTGCTCACCGAGGGTAAAATGGTTCCTGGCGGGATGGTTTCTGATACTCAACATAATTAGCTCGGTCAAGAGTTCTCCGCACACTACAACTGTGATCTCATTTCCCATCACGTCTCAGAAGGAAGTGTGCCCCTTCTTATTGATAGTCCTCTTCTTCCCCACTTCCTTCGAGTTACCAGCATGCCGAAGAAGTCTTTGGTGGCAGGCTAATGCCCCAATGCAGGGAAAATCTTCGTGAAACTCTCACCTAAAGGTATGTTCCGCGGACGACAACCTACTTATTCAACAACAAATATCTCACCTAGAGAGAAATTTCTTACGGGCATGACAACCCACCGCTTTGAAAAAAAAAATATGGTTAGAATACATAAACCCCTTTAGAATATTTTCTCCGCGGATAATTTAATAGTCGTCCTCTCTTAGATGGTCCGACTTCTTTTGCACATGAGAAATGAATGAATCCCCAAAAATACATTAAGGCTCAACAATATATATTGCACGCCTTAAAATCATCACTTGTCACCTTCAGAATTATCTTAATCCACTCAGTCACTTGTTCCTACCCTCGAGACTTGTGTATATATATATATATCTGACATTTACACTTTTTTGGGAAATATTATAAAATATTCCTAAAAGACTTAGAATCTCCCCTTTTTTTCCTTTTTCGGTGGAGTTAACCCCCCCATCACTTTTCTTCTGAGTATTTATGTCCATAGCAATTTGATATTATATTAATACTTGAGTGATTACACTTTACATGGATAAGGGCAATGGCCTGTTTCATCCTAGCTTACGGCCTCTTAATCACACAAGATCTTTGGCCTCAATACATACATACATACATACATATATATATATATATATATATATATATATATATATATATATATATATATATATATATATATAACTCTACTTAGTGCGCTTTCGAGATTCATTCTGATGCACTTGCAAGTGTGTGCAACATTAATGGCTTATTTCACCCTTTATTTAATGTGCAACCATATGCACTTCTTAGGTGCATTCAACACTATGAAATGTGCACAACCTATCATTGATAGAAATTGTCCATGCACTACTCAATCTTGTAGCGACACGAAAACTTAGTGTAGCGACGCAAATATATGTACAATTACATTTACAATTGATACCATGGCTCACCAATCTATATATTAAAATACAAAGGATTCAAATCAAGGACATTACAATTCCCCATGAATAACCACTTTTATTCGTGGATGTGGATCTCAAATTAAGCCTTGATTTCTTGGAGATGTAACATAGTCTTTTCCTTCTTCTCATTGCATTTATTTTCATTCGGAAATTGGTATGATGCCCTCATGGGTATATGGATCATCTATCCATATTTTCATTTCCATCTACTAAGAGATAGATCCTTCCCCACATGGGAACCTTAGAATAGTGACCCCATTGTCATTTTGATTCTCATTCTATTTCATTCCCCTATAGGATGGGAGTCCATTTAGTCTCCATCTCAGAGGTTGAACCTCATGTTTCTTCTCATCATGTTGACATCCATACCACCTACACTCCCGTAATATAAAGCCTATCTAGGGGCATGTATTTTCATACCAATTATCCCCTCGGGCCAAGAATCTTTCTTTCCCCTCTAGTCGACCCATTAGATTAATAGGAGGTTTTTTATCATATTTGGATTCATTATGGACCATCCTCATAATCATTCTAAGGAAGGATCCTTCCCTATTTCCTCCTATCCAAACACATTGTCATTTGTAGGAGGCATTTCCTTTCTTTAATCCTTGTAATCCACCCCATTGGCATTCATATGAGGGTTTGTAATTTTTATCCTCTCTATCCATCCTTATTGGAAGTGGAATTCTTAATAGGGGTTGTATTTCAGTTTATCCCTTCATATATATCCCCATTGGAATTATTAGGAAGGGTTTTCCTTTCATTCCCCCACCTAACCATGATTTTGTCATTATTAGGTCAGGTTATTGTCATACTCCCCTTCTAACCAATCACATTTGAATTATTAGTTTGGGGTGTTTCTTCCCTTTTGTTGGGATCCCTCCTAGCCAGCCTCATTGGCATTCTCAAGAGGGTTCTCGTTGCTCATTCTCATGTTACTTGGGCTCCCTCTTGTCCATCCTAATTGGAATTTGTAGGAGGACCTCTTGGATTGGATACCTCCTGACCAACCTTATAATCATTCTCAAGAGGGATTCCATAGATCATTTTTCATTCCTAGCTAGCCCCATGGGAATTATTAAGGATGATTCCCCTTGTTTTCACCCCCTTTATTAACCTCTTGATTATTCCCAAAGGAGATATAGTCCTCTTTCATACCCAAGTAGTCTCTTAGAGAATTCTTGAAGAAATTGTTGTTAATCAGAATTCTATCCGAGTGTCTTGGGAATTTTTCAATATGAGAAATTTTCCTTTGACTCTTCCCTCCTAACCAAATCCATTGGTGTTATTATGTGGTATTTTCTTGTTATATTCCCTATCTAACCAGACTGACTAGAAGTATTAGTTGGGGTTTATTATTTTCTTCCCAACCAACCCCATTGGCATTACTAGGACGAATTCCCCTGTTTCAAACATTTCCTCCCATCCATCCCCAATGACATTTTTGGGAAAAAGTATCCCTTGTTATCTCCTCCCACCCAACCCCATTATCATTTACTAGGAGGAATTTCCACTTATGTCATTTAATTTCGCTAGCCTCGATAACATTGATAAGGAGAATTCCCAATTTTTCCATCTTCTTGGATAGAACCATTGGCACTCTCTGGAAGATTACCCACTTTGTTGAGTGGCTTCCTCCACTAGGATTCCACTTGGACACTTTGTTTCCATACACATTGGTGAGAGACATTGTATCACTCACACACTAATTTAACCCTTAGAAACATCCTTGTTTTCCTTGTTCATATAATTTGATATGAGTCACCCTCCATGAGTTGTACCATCACATGTTTCCCAGCTATCCATATGCATTTGTCCCACTGATACATTTGACTAGAATTATGCCCAACCACTCACCATTCTTTACGGATGCCTTCAGTTGCTGCCAAATTATAACTTCATTTATGATCTGAACAAGAGAAGCCTTGAGTCCACCTCTCTTTTCCTTCCATCGATCATACACATTGGTGAGAGACATTGTATCACTCACACACTAATTTAACCCCTTGGAAACATCCCTATGTTTTTCCTTGTTCATATAATTTGATATGAGTCACCCCTCCATGAGTTGTACCCATCACATATTTCCTAGCTACCCATATGCAGTTGTCCCACTGATACATTTGACTAGAATTATGCCCAACCACTCACCATTCTTTACGGATGCCTTCAGTTGCTGCCAAATTATAACTTCATTTATGATCTGAACAAGAGAAGCCTTGAGTCCACCTCTCTTTTCCTTCCATCGATCCTTGGTGTCATCTCACATCAATCAAATTATGGTTGTCACCTCGTACTAGTCCCTAGGAGACTCCTTCTTCTTGGTTCTAGTGGGATTCCCTCTATTTAAGTCGACACTTTCATCCTAGAGGGTTGGATTAAAGGATTGTCACCTTGGATTCATATTTATCCTTGGAGTCTTGATTGTCTCTTATGTTCTTGACTTTAGCTCATTTTCACACATTTGAGATTCATATACTTGACAGTTCAATTATCTAGTTCTTGATTCCATCATGTGACACCCTGTTTCCCCCATTTTGTAAATATAACTATAAATGGCCAAAAGACTATGGAAAACTTTATATGTGTGAATATTGATTCGACAGACCTTTGTTTGAAAGGTAAAAGAATGTGAACCTAATTATTTACTAAGAAAATGGACAAGTGTTGCATGACTAATGGAAGGGGGGGTGTACTTACGAAGAGAGGATGAAGGGGACCAGGAATGGTTGTGTTAACCTTCACCAAACCAGTGCTTACTAGATTTAATTGCTCAGGACCAAAATTGTCCTCTGAACCATAAATGAATTACAGTCAGGCTGGTGGGTGGGAAGACCTCCTCAATATTTAATGAGGGATGGGGTCTGTAAGCACTCATCCATAAGGCTTCCAGACTTGACTGCTGACTGGGAATTGGGGTGACATGAGACCCTGCTAAAAGAGGCGAGAAGGGAAGGTGTGGTGGGGGGAAGGGAGAAAATGCCTACGAAGAGTGTAGAGATGGGAAGTGAATCTCCAGGATTCAAGGAACAATGGAAAAACTAAGCGTTCTAGACACCAAAAATGGCAGAGAAGGTTATGATACAAGATGATAAACGGAGCTAGTCCTCCTTGCTTGGTACCATGTAAACCATTGCTAGGATCCTCCGGGAAGAGGAGAGTAACCTCTGTACCTATTATGGTTGAGCGAGAAGAAAAGGATATGTTACAGAGCATCGTGGTCTAGCTTGGGGGTGACTAGTGGTAAATCTATTTGGAGTGACTCAGCCTACGGTTGGGTGGAAACGGGCATCCCTTCCAGTAGTCGCTTCACATTGTCTGATTCTGATAAGTATTTTCTCCACCTTAATTGTTGAGTTAGAATGATGAACGATTTCTTGGCTTTTACACACACACACACACACACACACACACACATATATATATATATATATGCATGTATGAACATATTTGTGTGAAATGGCTATGTTATGCGTTATGCTTCCATCTCCTTGGGAACTTACACTTCCCAGTGATAAAATGTATGCCCAACTTCACTCTGGATGGCTTCCCAGACATAATTCATAAAATGGTAGAGATAGGAAATATCATATAGACCTGAAACCACCCGCCTCAAGAGAATACTTTTCTCTGGCCCCCTTTCCATGTGAATTTCCAAACCCAAATCCCTAACCCATTCGGGGTGAGAACTCAGAGAAATAGTGATAGGAAAATATCGAAAGGGAAATATTTTCCTTGTCTGAAGGACAAACATACGAGATCCATCTGGAAGGAGCCAAGGCCTGTCATGGACATTGGTTATGGGAAAGAGTGCGGGAGTTAACCCCTCTAGCCCCTCGGATATATGAGTTCTGAGTTCACGTATCAGGAAGATTATGGGTTGGTGCGACCAAAACCTCTGAAATCCAAAGTCATGAAGTAATTTGGTCTGTTGATCTATGGATCCTTCAGGACCCACCCAGACCATTGTATCTATGAGTTTGGAGTTCGCCCACAGGGAGAGAACAAATCTCGTACTTCGGATCTATGCACGAAGGACCATAGTCGTGAGATCCAGAGGAAAGTGAACGAGGTATAAACCTTTGAAAGTGCACAAGAGAGTGGACTTTTGAGAAGTCCCGAAGTTTCAAAGTTAATTGGAACCGTCCATCGTTAGAGGACAGGTGGTAGAAGATCCGGGAGTTCGAGGATTCAGACCTCGAAATATTTTCAATAAGAAGAGGCGAATACCCAAGGAGTTGGGAGCCGCAACAATCCTAGTCATTTGTCGAGAAGGGACACATGGTGAGAGATCAACATTTCGCTAACTCACAACTCGGGAAGTTAGAGATAGGAGTCATGATAACTCGCGAAGTTTGAGTTCACGATTTGATCACAACCGTCGATCAAAGGGAGGGAGTGGACCATTGATTTTCCAAGGAGATATTAGGGATCGTGAGATGGGAGGTGAGCGGACCTCCAACTGTGTGAAACACAAAGTCCTGATTTGCAAAGAGTTGATCTAAGTCATTGGGTCGAGGGAGATTGTGGACCATTGATTTTACATTGGGAGTTCGAATTTCAGGATTCTGAGGAAAGGAGACGGACTAATTTCCACCTTCGCGATACGTGAAGTCCCTAAGCGCTTGAGGGTTGGGCCTCAAATCATAACGGGGGGATCACATGGATAGATATTAAAGAATGGATCTAGCGTTGGGCTAGGCTCTTAGTTCGGGATTTCGAGAGTCGGGTGAGTCAAGGTTGGCTCGTATGTGAATACCCAACGATAAAAGTCACGAAGTGCCTTTTATTTAGGCTTGTGATCATGGGTAGTGGTCACGTGGAGGAGCCTTTCACCTAGTGCTTGTTCGCGTGAGAGAACAAAAACGGAAATTTAGAAGGCTTACACTATTGTAGCTCCTTCAAAGGGGCGGGTGTGTAAAAAATTGGTATCAGAGCATGGTTACAACACTTGACATGTTTAGGCTCATGGACGAGTTGTGTAAAGGCCACATTAAGGGGTTTAAAGGGCAATATTCTACCTTACTCCCTCCCTAAAAAGTATGGTTAAGCCCTTATTATAGAAACGAATGACAACTTACTATTGTGTGTGTACGTATTTAAGAAATGTGAATTATGTGTTGGTTATGAACTAATATATTGTTATCTAACAACAAGTGTTTTGTCTGCACTCAAGAGATCGATCAACCACGGGAAAATGCAATCATATAGAATGGTGACATGCCATGAAGTGGGGGATGGATCCCACAATAGAGATGAAGAGTCTGACGAGAGGAGGGCAATACAGACCCCTCCGGATCTGGCTGAGACTGTGAGGAGTCTCATGGCCCAATTACGAGTTGAAAGGCCGGCAATGAAAGATTGATAAAAGAGAAAGAGAAGAAAATGGAAATTAATGCAGTCTTGGTGCAGATTTTATCCGAAATACAAATACAACTGTAGCATGGACCTGACACCAATCACGTGGACCGACGATAGACAAAGAGGAGTCGAACTCGACCTGAGATACGTAAACGTGGCCCTTTAAGTGGTCGCACTGGGAGGAGTACCTTGAGAAAGTTCCAACCTAGAGACAGGGGACAAGCGTCGGATGAATACTATGGAAAGGAAACTGGCGACTCAGAGGGATATTCTAGTAGTAGAATCAATTCACATTCTCAAAGAAAACGGAAGAAATGAAAGAATTCCAAAAGTCATAATCTCGAAGAATTCAGGAAGGCCAAACCACCCTCTTTCGACGGTGAGATTAAGAAAGGAGAGGAGGCGGAGGCTTGGCTGCTTGGACTAAAAAAGTATTTCAGAGTCCATGAATTCTCTGAAAACTTGAAGGCCCGAGTCGCCACTTTCAACCTAAATGGAAAGGATTCCATTTGGTGGGAAGACCTTAAGAATGTGAAATGTATTCATGAAGAGGACCTATCTTGGGAACGGTTTGATAAATACTTCAGGAAGAAGTATCTGTCAGAAAAATATTTCGATGAGAAGAATAAAGAGTTCTATGAACTCAAGTTGGGGCAACTCACTATAAAGGAATACGTCAGTAGATTCCTTGAGTTCTTGAGGTATGTACCCTACATAAAAATGGAAAATGAAAGGGTGCAACGATTTATCAGTGGGCTACCTAAGGACTATCAGAACATAATTGAGTTTGATGAGCCAAAGACCCTAGAAGACACTATCCAAAAGGTAAGATATTGTTATAAACCTTTTGGATCAACCACGGGAAACACTGATAACCCAAAGAAATAACCCTTGAAATGTTGGGGTTGTGGAGAAGAACATCTACTGAGGGACTATCCGCACAGACAACAGAACAGTAGGAGAATTTACAATGTCCAAGAGGCTACCACCATTAATGACATGGCCATGAGTATGCCACGAATTTATACAGTCGTGGATAATAAACAAACTGACCACCAAGCTTCAGTGGTGGATATGGAAGGTATGATCGCCAACCATCTAGTATCTATTTTAATTGAACCTGGTTCAAATTTGAGTTATGTGGCCCCTCAGGCTATTGATAAGTGTAAATTACAACCACATAAACATACTAAGCCATGGTTGGTATAGTTAGCCACTGGCACCAAAAGAAAAATAGCAGAGGTCGTATCGGCTTGCCAATTCATTGTGGATGGATTTCCCACCCAAGTTAACCTTAACATACTTCCCCTAGGATCGTATGACCTAGTGATTGGTATGGACTGGCTAGTTCCATATAAAACTAAGCTGGATTATTACCACAAAACCTTATAATGTGTAAATGAAGAAGGCAGAAAGATAACCCTCCAAGGGATTCAGAAGCCTATCTCAGTGAGACGAATATCATCCCTTTAAATGAAAAAGTATTGGAGAAAGGGATGTCCTCTATATCCAATACAGGTGTTGGAATCTATTGAGGATGACAGACCAAGACTAGAAGACCACCCCAGACTAAGAGAGTATAGATATGTGTCTCCAGAAGAGATACTGAGTCTACCTCTGAGAAGATACATTGACTTCTCAATATAAACTACACCTAGAGCAGTACCAGTATCTAGGACCCCCTATAGGATGAGTACACCCAAGCTAGTTGAACTCAAACTACAGCTAAAGGAAATAATGGACAAAGGCTACATCCAACCTAGCGTGTCTCCATGGGGAGCACCAGTCCTGTTTGTGAAGAAGAAAGATGGTACATTCCGACTGTGCATAGATTATAGATAGCTCAATAAGGTAACCATACAGAACAAATACCCCTTACCCATAATCGATGACTTGTTCGATCAATTGGGGGCTGCTACCATTTTCTCATAGATTGACTTGACGTCTGGATACCATCAAGTCCGAATCAAGGATGAAGACATCTACAAAACTACCTTCAGGACAAGATATGGTCACTACGAATTTTTGGTAGTGCCATTTCGACTAACCAATGCCCCTGCCACCTTTATGTGCTTGATGAACAATGTACTCAGCAAATTCCTAGACAAGTTTTTATTGGTTTTTATTAACAATATCTTAATCTACTCCAAGAGTAGAGAGGAACATGAGGAACATATTAGACTTGTACTTCAAGTGCTAAGAGAGCATCAGCTCTACGCCAAATTTAGCAAGTGTGACTTTTTCTAGAAGAAAATAAATTACTTGGGCCATGTCATATATGAAGAAGGGGTAGTAGTAGACCCTAGCAAGATCAGATCTGTCATGGAATGGCCTACCCCAAAGGATGTTTCAGATATCATATCCTTTATGGGTTTAGCAAGATACTATAGGAGGTTTATAAGAGGGTTTTCCAAGATTGGTTGTCCAATCACTTCCCTCTAGAGGAAGGGGGTTCAATTTATTTGGACACCAGAATGTGAAGAAAGGTTTCAGTCACTAAAAAACATTCTAACCCATGTGCCCATGCTGAATATCTCCAATCCCTATAATGACTTCCTCATTTGCACATATTCCTGTAAGGAAGGACTCAGAGGAGTCCTTATGCAAGAAGGAAGCGTAGTTTGTTATGAATATCAAAAATTGAATGAACATGAAGTCAACTATGTGACCCATGATCTAGAGTTGGCCGCCATAGTGCACGCTTTGAAAATGTGGAGGCATTACCTCCTGGGTAGGAAATTTGTACTTATGACAAACCATTGTTGATTGTGGCACCTGTTTGACCAACCAAAACTCAATAGCTAGACAAGCTAGGTGGGTGGACCTCCTTAGCGAGTTTGATTTAAAAATCAAACATATCAAAGGAAAGGAAAATAAGGTGGTCGATGCCATTAGTATAAGTATGAAAACAATTCACCTAGTAGCGGTGAGAACCTACGAGACGAATGTCAGGGAAAGAGTCAAGAATGCATAAGANCAGCTGCTAGATGGAGGTCTGTTGAATTACTGAAATAGGATATATATTCCAAGTTGTGATGACTTGAAGAGGTTCATAATGGACGAATTGCATAAGAGACCAGACACTGACCATCCGTGCTATCAGAAGATGGTCACAACCACTAGGAAACAATTCTATTGGCCTAGATTGAAGAAAGCAATAGTTGAGTATTTAGCTAAATGCCTAGAATGCCAGCAAGTTAAAGCAGAACACCCACACCCAGAAGGATTATTACAACCTCTACCGATCCTGGAATGGAAATGGGAGACCATCTCCATGGATTTCATCACCGGATTACCAACATCGACCAGGCAGAATGACGTCATCATGGTAGTTGTGGATAAATTGAACAAGTCCGCTCATTTTATTCTCGTCAAATCGACTTGCAAGGCAATAGATATTGCCAACATATTCATGAAGGAGATATTCAGACTACATGGCATGCCTTAGGAGATCATGTCTGATAGAGACACAAAATTTACTTCAAACTTTTGGAAATCCTTGATGGTTGGCCTGGAGACCAAATTATTGTTTAGCATAGCCTATAATCCTCAAACCGATGGACATACGAAAAGAGTGAACCAAATATTAGAAGACATGTTGAGGATGCATGTAATGCATCAACCTAAAAGGTGGGAAGATTACCTGCCACTGGTGGAATTTTCCTACAACAACAACTACCAAGAATCACTAAAGATGAGCCCTTTTGAAGTCCTCTATGGTAGGTCGTGAAACACTCTAGTTAGTTGGAGTAATCCCATGAACAGAATTACGATTGGACCCGACATGTTGAAAGAAATGGAACAACAAGTGACTTAGATAAAGAAAAATCTGAAAATCACTCAGAATAGACATAAAAGTTATTTCGACAGAAAGAGAACTCCCAAAGAAGTCAATATGGGAGACCACGTTTATCTGAAAGTTAGGCCCATGAAGAGTTCCCTGAGGATGGAAGCTTGTGCCAAGTTGGCACCCTGGTATTGTGTACCTTTTGAAGTTCTAGATAGAGTGGGACCTATAGCCTATAGGCTAACACTTCCTCCCACAGTAAAAGCACGTAATGTTTTCCATGTTTCATTGCTAAAGAAATATGTACATGATTATAATCATATAATTGATTGATCTGTGATCTAGGTGGAACCGGGGGGAGAATTCCTGCCATAACCTTAGTTCATACTAGACAGGAAGGAAACCCCACTTAGGAACCGAACCATTGCACAGATCAAGGTGCAGTGGAAACACTTTGGCCCAGATGAGGACACATGGGAAATGGAGGATGTCATGAGACATACATACCCATTTTTGTTCACTTCTATACATACAAGACATGTTAATAGATAGAACATCGAGGACGATGTTCCTTTAAGGGGGAGGGAATTATGCCACCCTGTTTCCCCTAGTTTGTAAATATAACTATAAATGGCCAAAAGACTATGGAAAACTTTATATGTGTGAATATTGATTCGATGGACCTTTGTTTGAAAGGTAAATGAATGTGAACCTAATTATTTACTAAGAAAATGGAAAAGTGTTGCATGACTAATGGAAGGGAGGGTGTACTTAGAAAGACTATGAATGCTATATGGAGAGAGGGTGAAGGGGACTAGGAATGGTTGCGTTAACCTTCACCAAACCAATGCTTACTGGATTTAATTGCTCAGGACCAGAACCATCCTCTGACCCATAAATGAATTATAGTCAGGTTGGTGGGTGGGAAGTCCTCCTCAAGAGTTAATGAGGGATGTGGTGTGTAAGCACTCATCCGTAAGGCTTCTAGACTTGACCGTTGACTGGGAATTGGGGCCACACGTGACCCTGCTAAAAGAGGTGAGAAGGGAAGGTGTGGTGGGGGGAAGGGAGAACATGCCTGTGAAGAGTGTAGAGACGAGAAGTGAATCTAGGGGATTCAAGGAAGAATGGAAAAACTAAGAATTATGGGCACCAAAAATGGCAGAGAAGGTTATGATACAAGTTGATAAATGAGGTTATTCCTCCTTGCTTGGTATCATGTAAACCATTGCGAGGTTCCTGCGGGAAGAGGAGAGTAACCTCTGTCCCTAATGTGGTTGAGAGAAAATAAAAGGATGTGTTGCAGAGCATCATGGTCTAGCTCGGGGGTGGCTAGTGGTAAATTTGTTTAGAGTGACTGAGCCTATGGTTGGGTGGAAACGGGTACCCCTTCCAGTAGTTGCTTCACATTGTCTGATTCTGATAAGTCTTTTCTCAGCCTTAATTGTTGATTTAGAATGATGAATGATTTCTTGGTTTTTACACATCTATATATATATATATATATACATGTATGAACATCTCTGTGTGAAATGGCTATGTTATGCGTATGCTTCCATCTCCTTGGGAACTTACACTTCCCACTGATAAACTGTATGCCCAGCTTCACTCTGGAGGGCTTCTTAGACATAAGTCGTGAAATGGTAGAGATAGGAAATATCATGTAAACCTGAAACCACCTGTCTGAAGAGAATATTTTCCCCTGACCCCCTTGTTGTGTGAATTTCCAGACCCAAATCCCTAACTTGTTCGAGGTGAGAACTCAAGAAAATAGTGATAGGAAAATATCGAAATGGAAATATTTTCCTTGTTCGAAGGACGGACGGATGAGATCTGTACGGAAGGAGCCAAGGGTTGTCATGGTTGTTGGCTATGGGAAAGAGCATGGGAGTTAACCCCTTTATCCCATTGGATCTACAAGTTTTGAGTTCGCGTATCGGGAAGATTATGGGCTGGTACGACCAAAACCTCTGAAACCTGAAGTCGCGAAGTAACATGGACCATTGATCTATGGATCCTTCGGGACCCACCTCGACTGTTGTATCTGCGAGTTCGGAGTTCGTGCACAGGGAGAAAACAGATCATGTTCGTCGGATCTATGTGCGGAGGAACATAGCCATGATATCCAGAGGAAAGTGAACAAGGTCCAACCCTTTGAAAGTGCACAGGAGAGTGGACTTTTGTGAAGTCTCAAAGTTTTGAAGTTAATAAAAACCATCCATTGTCAAAGGACAGGTGGCAACAGATCCAGGAGTTCGAGGATTCAAACATCGAAATATTTACAAAGAGCAGAGGCGAATACCCAAGGAGCTGGGAGTCGCAGCAATCCTAGCCATTCATCGAGAAGGGACACATGGCGAGAGATCAAAATTTCGCTGACTCGCAACTCGGGAAGTCAGAGTAGGAGTCATGATAAATTGTGAAGTCCGAGTTCACGATTTGATCGCAACTGTCGATCAAAGGGAGGGTGTGGACCATTGATTTTCCAAGGAGATATCGGGGATCAGGAGATGGGAGGTGAGCGGTCCTCCAACTACGTGAAATGTGAAGTCCTGATTTGCGAAGAGTTGATCTAAGCTCTTGGGTCACGGGAGATTGTGGACCATTGATCTGACATCGGGAGTTCATATTTCAAGATTATGAGGAAAGGAGACAAACTAATTTCCACTTTCGCGATATGCGAAGTCTCGAAGCTATTGAGGGTTGGGCCCCGAGTCATAACAGGGGGGTCACATGGATAGATATTAAGGGATGGAGCTAGCATTGGGCTAGGCTCTTAGTTCGGGAGCTCGGGAGTCGGGTGAGTCAAGGTTGGCTCGTATGTGAGTACCCGACGACAGAATTCATGAAGTGCCTTTTAGTTAGGCTTATGGTCAAAAGTAGTGGTCATGTGGACGAAGCTTGCGCCTAGTGCTTGTTCACGCAGGAGAACAAAAACGAAAATTTAGAGGCTTTACACTATAGTAGCTACTTCAAAGGGGCGGGTGTGTTACACATCATCTCGGATATGTGTGAGATGTAGAATACCTCGGGAGGGGATTTCCCTTTAGGTATCCCCCTGCATGTTCCAGTCTTAGTTCCTACCTCCAGATTTATGGATTTATAGGTTTTTATTTGGATACTAGGCCTACACATACTCCTTCACCATTGGGCCCTAGTGGACTTTCCCCTATCAACATAAACACATTTATTCTAAGGGATATTTCTTTGTACCCTAGTAACTATCCATATCGTTGATGGGTTACCTTGGACCACACTGAAGGATTCCTCTTTTATCTCATACTTGGTTGGATCTCATGTCCTCACACCATTGAGATTCAAATATGCATGTATGATCCAACCTCGTATGCAGTTCCTCATGTTTTATTATCTCTATCTCATTGTTCTCATATACCAATGATGACCTTTCCTTTAGTGAGCTCATGAAAAAATTATGGAGCCCCATTCCTATTCATCAAGGCTTGTCTAGATGTTTCCACCCCCTTCCTTCGGCATAAGGGTGAATCAGTTGTTATGTACTCAGTTTAGTCACAGTTGGGATGTACTTCATATTCTCGCATCCATATATTATATATAATAATATGGTCTGGCCATCTTTGTTAGCACCATGTTGTATTCGAGACTCCTTCATAGTATCCTTATTGATGTCATGATTTATCTCAGCAAGTATGGGTATGTCGACATCATCCCATAGATCCCCACTTGATGACCCTTTGTTGACAAGTGGTGTGGCCTTTTTTCTGGCTGGGCCTATATTTTTTCCCATGGAATTTTTTTTCCCTCTTCAACTGACCAACATCCATGCGAAAGAAAACTATAATGTATGTCAGTCATGTGATTTTCTCCTAACCTCACACATTAGGCGACATTTGTTATCACCATTTATTTGCACAACTATTCTAAAAGGCTAATCCTTACTGATATGCACCATCATATTCCATGTATCACATGATCATACACACTTTCACAACACTTTCCCTTACATAACTTACGAAAACACTTTTCCTAATGTTATTTTCACTTAATTAATGTCACAATCCTCTTTTATGACTTATTCCCCTCTTTATTTTATTTAAATAAAAGGTAAAAATCAATTAGTGGATTAGAATTAATTTCGTCAGATAATATATTTTATTATTATTACCATATCAAGGATAACCATTATTTTTCCTATAAAATAAAGAGATTATTTCCGTTTCCATAGAGTTTTTCCCTTCAGAGTACCAAAATGCTGCCAAAATTTGTAGTGAATTTTCAGTTCCATTTCCCATTGTTATTTTCAACCAAGAGGAGAAGCAGAGCTATTTTACCACACATCTGAGAAAGAAGAACAAACCTCCCATGGAGGGACCACCAGGAGATTGTTGTCTTCATCAGTCTCTTCATAGGTGTATTGTTATGTACTTTGGTTATTGGGCATTATATCATATTGATTCTTTAGATATCTTGATTTTCAAGTATTTTTTATGTTACATGCCTTTTTTATTGTTGAATAACATATATATAAAGACATTTTCTTAATATAAAACTAGGGTTTCTCATTTTCTAACCCACTTTTGTGTGTATCTTTGACACAACCACAAATTTTGTTGATCTTCTCACTCTTATTGCAAATACACATCGACAAAAAACGTTTCCTATATATTCTCTTTGATTGTTCAATATTAAACATTTGACAGGTCAACCAAATTGGTTTTCATCTAAGGCCCTAATTCCCTTCAACCTTTCAAAGACATTACTCTTACTCTTCAATAAATACACCCAAGTATGCCTAGAAAATTCATCAATGTAGGTAAATACATACCTTGCACTAATTAGTGATTGTTTGTTTAGGGAATACAAGTCATTATGGACAAGTTCTAGTTGGGTCTTTGCTCTCCAAGATTTCCTTATTTCAAAGGAAACTTGATGGTTCTTACCAAGCATATATCCTTCACATACTCCATCAAGGGGAACAACCTTAGGTACTATACTAACCATGTTTTGTTTTACCATCAGTTTCAATATTTGGAAATTTAGATGTTTGAGTCATTAATACCAAAGTCCAGTCCGTTCATTAGTGTGATCTATGAGTGCAATTGGTCCTGGGTATTTCTTGGGAAATTCACATAACATATATAGTTTATTCTTTGAATCAAGGAAACCTTCAATGACAATACCAATGCTAGTGTGCATATCCTTCACAACAAATAGATTTGGGAAAAATTCTACCATTTTACCAATCTAATGTAGGTGGGGTATACACAAGAAGTTGGAACTCAAGCTAGGTACTCACATAAGTAATCACACCTTTATAACATTCAATTAAGTTTCCACAACCAACAATAGTAAGTGCATAATCATCTTCCACAAATATTTCCTTTTTTTGTAGCCTCCTCTAATGAAGAAAAGAGAGAAACATTTTTAGCCATATGATTGGGGAAACTACAATTAACTATCCATTGACATTGAGAAGTATGAGCATTCAAGGCTTGAGAACAATTAACATAAAATGTATAGTTCTCTTCCTTACCTTCTGAAGTTTTTTTCTTCAAGTCATTTTGTCTTCCAATCAATATGACTCATTCAATATTTTTCACTTTCTCCTCCAAGTCATTAGTCTTCTTCCAATAAGCCTTCTCGATATGTCTCGATTTCTCATAATAATGATAGATCTTCTTTCTACCTTTATTA